>JAASAO010003635.1:0-53437 GCA_017311375.1 Mytilus coruscus | reverse complement strand
AATTTTCCTGTACCAAGTATGCAGAGTTTTATAATGCAGTGCCCCAAGTAGATTTTCCTGCACCAAGTACGCGAGTATTAGAATGCAGTGTCCCAAGTAGATTTTCTGCACCAAGATGCATAGTATTAGAATGCCGTGTCCCAAGTAATTTTCTTGCACCGAGCCTGAAGAATTATTTTATTAATTGGTAAGTAACACCTGCTATTACTTATTTTTATATATTATTAACGTATTTGGTTTATGAACCATTATTTGTTGTATTGCAAACAGAAATAATAAATTTATGAACCCAATATGATGTTTATTATTTTTCCTTCACCAGAGGCCCACATAAGTAACAACGGTATATCCTGACAAGAAAACCCCGGAACGTTACAGTATCATGGTTAATATATGAATGGTACACTGAAGGGGTCGAATAACTATGTAGTAATGTTATATTTTGTTATCTAACCGTCGAATGCCACGTAACTCCATAAACTGATTAAGGGGCCACATCGAACAACTCAGTCCTAGTGTTATATTGAACGTTATATAGGAAATACGCCTCAAGACATTCTTTATCAGTCTTATATGGACGTTATCGGGGATCAATCATCTTCAGGAACACAATATTTCTGTTATTGAACGTTATCTAGAGTCTGGCACCACAAAGGTCTCAGTACCAGTTTTATATGAAGGATGTCTGTGGTTCAAACACCTGAGAAACACCGTATAACAGGTATTAAAGTTATCTAGGGGCGGCGAGTCGAACATTATAGTGCCAGTGTTATGGAATGTTTGAAGGGTTATACGTCTAAAACTCATTCAGTGTTAAAAACGTTTTTATCAGCATGTAATATCAGTTTATTTGAAATGGATGTATTGCCCATGTGATAGACCAAAATTGATGCCGATATCCCCCGGTTGATAACTGGTTATCGGTCCGTCGACAAAGCCACGTTATCGATATCAGCCCATCGTCAATTGTAATGTCATCGGTTAAAAAAGCAACTTTCTGACTAGAAAACTGAAAAAGTGTATATAAATGAATGAATTCGAATGAAAACGCTTTGACGTAGTCCATGAGACTGCATTTTCATTGAAAATATGTGATTAAAGTAATGACTTTGCATTAATAAATAGAAAACATGGCCTTCTTAATTTGCCCTTGTTATCAGCCCAAGCTTGAATTCGGACCCGAGGGCTTTAGTCCGAGGACGATATCAGTTGAGGGCTATAACAAGGGCAATAAAAGGCCATATCGTCCCTTGCATCGCACCATGACCATATCAGTCCTCGCCACAGCTCTCGGGCTCTATATGGGAGTCCTTAATACTCGGCTGATATGGAAAATTCAATGTTATAATTATAATTCCAGTGGTGATATTCACATCTTTTTTATTATGCAAATTTAGCAACATGCAAATGCTATTCAGCTAATGTCATGTAAAATATAACTGACATTTAATAATTTATAATCATTTAATTCAAACCCTTTAATTTTGTCGGTTGTCATTATAAACGGTCCCAGTTGACTTATTAGTCGGTCCGATTTGACTCGGTCCGAGTAATCTCCGCCTAGTTGTCCCCATTCAAGACCAACCTTGATCTTTCAAATAAAGTAAATATTTCTGAAGACATGCCAAGCCTTGTACATAATTTAACTGAAATTTGTAATTTTATTTAATCCACCAAAATTACATTACTGTAATTTGGCTTGATCATTGAAGTTGGTATTTATATATTCCAAATAAACCTAATACATGGAAAATCCATTGTAACACATCCATTGTAGTACAAATATAGGACTTTCATAATCCAACCTTACTTTGAATCACATTGAATCACAGTTTACATCCTTCTTAAGATACCAGACTAACATACATAACAAAAAACGGTAGTATCATTTTTATCGGAGTTGGACATTGACAATCACAAACAATAATTGGTGACCTGGCCTGGTCGTTTCTTGAGTCATACTTGGAACTATTAACCTTTTGGGGAGTAATTTTGTGAAGAATAATGATTTTCTTGGAAGTGTGGACATTTCGAGATGCATTATATAACTCAATGTTATTGAGATAAACCACCGCTATCATGATGAACTAGAATGGGTTTTGTCTCGCCTGCGATGAAAGTCCATGCGAATAGGTATCACTATCCAGCGGCGGCGATGTAAACTATTTGTATAAAGCTTTATATTTCAGAAGGATGCTTCATACATTGGAGATACCTTATGTTACGAAGTTTCTGTCTGTCATATGTCCATTGTCCTTGACATCATTTGCATGGTTCAGCGAGTGCTTGAAAAAATAATTTTTGTCATGTGAGTTTTCACTTATTATAAGTAGTAGGATAACTATATTAGGTATGGGTTTTTGCAACGCCCATGTCCGTCAGACAGGGTTCACCTGACCTCGACCTCATTTCATGGATCAGTGATCAAGATTAAAGTTACGTGATTAGGTCCGTTTCTCAGATACTTAAGCAGTAGGTCAACTATTGTGGTGTTGGAATGATTGTAAGGGGTCAGTGTACCATTCACATATATTAACCATGATACTAAAATGTTGGAAGTAGGATCCTAGATATAAAAATCCCGTTCAGCTAACAGTGGCACTGAGGGCAACAGTCACAACGGTTAAATGGAACTTTTTTCAAACTGAGGACATTTAACACTGAGGACATCTGTCACAATCGGAAAAAATATACATTGGTTGAGCAAATTTGGTAAGACGACTGAACGACCCCTGCTTTTAAGCAATGAAATTTATGGCTCAAATATTGGTCCAATGCATGACAAAATATGTCATAAAAACCATATCAGTATTCCGAAGGTCTGATAGACAATGTTCATATAACACAGGTACAGAGTTCCTCAGGTGTATACCCCTAGATAACGTTCATACAAGACTTATATTGTGTTCAAAGTGGTGTATGACCCTCGGTAACGTTCATATTAAACTGCTACACAGTTGTTTAAGGCGTGTGACTTTACCAGATATCTTTCATACAGCAAAAATACTTACAATTTAGTTCCAACAGGTCTATGACCTCTGGGTCACGTTCATATAACACTGGTACACAGTTGCTCGAGCAATATCACCACTAGATTTATGGATTATAACATTGAATTTTCCATACCGGCCAGAGAATCAACTCGAGACGCCCTATATCCCGAGAATTGCGCGAGGGCTGATATGGGTCAAGGTGTGATGCGAGGGACGATATGGTTTTTCATATTGCCCTTGTTATCAGCCCTCAACTGATATCGTCGTCCTGAACATGCATGAAACATTGCCACTGGACGTTAAACAACCAACTAAAATTTTTTGGGGGCCCCTTTTAAAAGGGAATTTTTTTTAAAAATTTTAAAAAACCGGAAAAAAAAAAAAATTTTTTTTTTTTTTTAAAAAAAAAAAAAAAAATTTTTTTTTTTTAAATTAAAATTTCAAAAGGGTTTTTTTTTTTGAAAGGTTTTAAAGGGAAAAAAAATTTTTTTTGGGGGGCTTTTTAAAAGGGAAAATTTTTTGGGGTTTTTAAAAAAAAAAATTTTTAAATTTTTTTTTCCCCAAAATTTTGAACCCTTTTTTTCCCCCGGGAAAAACCCTTTAAACCCCCAAAAAATTCCCGAAAAAAAGGGGGGCCTTAAAAAAAGGGGGGAAATTTAAAGGGTTTTTAAAATTTTTTTTTTAAAATTTTTTTTTAAAAAAAATTTTTAAAATTTTTTTTTTTAACCCCAAAAATTTTTTTTTTTTCGAATCACCCTTAAAAGGGTTTTTTTTTTGGGGTTTTTTTTTTTTTTCCCTTGGAATTTTTGGGGCCTTTAAAACCCCCCTTTTTTTTGGCTTTTTTGGGGGGAAAAACCCTTTAAAAAAAAGGGGGGGTTTGGGTGGTTTGGCCCTTTTTTTTAAATTTTAAATTTTTCCCCTTTTGGGTTTTTTTAAAATTTTTTCCCCAAAAGCCAAATTTTTTCCCCCTTTTGAAAAAAAAATTTTTTTTTTTTAAAAAGGAAAATGGGGGTTTTTTTTTTTTTTTTAAAAATTTAAAAAAAAAAACCTGGGAAAAGGGAAACCTTTTTCATTTTTAAAAACCCCCCAAAATTTTTCCTTCCAAATAAAAAAAATTTTTTTTTTTAAAGGGAAATTTTTTAAATTTAAATTTCCCCAAAATTTTTTTTTAAAATTTTAACCCTTTTTAAAAAAATTAAAAAAAAAATTTTTTTTTTAAAAGGAAAAAAAAAATTTTTTTTTTTAAAAAAAAAAAATTTTTTAAAAATAAAAAAATTTTTTTAAAAAAAAATTTTTTAAAAAAAAAATTTTTTTTGGGGTTTTAAAATTTTTTTAAAAAAAAAAATTTTAAAAGGGGGGGAAAAATTAAAAAAAAAAAAGGGGTTTTAAAAATTTTAATTTTTAAAAAAATTTTTTTTAAAAAAAAAAATTTTTAAAAAAAAATTTTTTTAAAAATTTTGGAATTTAAAAACCCCCTTTAAATTAAAAATTTAAAAATAAAATTTTTTTAAAAAAAAGGGTTTTTTAAATTTTTAAATTTAAGAAAAATTTTAAAAAAAAAATTTTTTTTTTATTTTTAAAAAATTTTAAAAGGGAAAAAAAATTTTTTTTTAAAATTTTTGGTTTTTAAAAAATTTAGTTGGAAACCAAAAAAAAAATTTTTTTTAACCCTTTAAAAAAAAAGAAAAAAAAAAATTAAAATTAAAAAAAAAGGCCCCTTTTTTTTTCCGGGGAAAAGGGGAAAAAAAAAAAAATTTTCCCTTAAAAAAATTTTAAAATTTTTTGGGTTTTAAAAATTTTTTAAAATTAAATTTTTAAAAAAATAAAAGGGAAAAAAAAAAAATTTTAAAAAAAAAAAAGGTTTAAAAAAATTTTTTTTAAATTTAAACCCCGGGGGTTTAAAATTTTCAAGGGGGTTTTTTTTTTCCCAAAGGGTTTTTAAAAAAAAAACCCAAAAAAAAAAAAATTTAACCCTTTAAAATTTTTAAAAAAAAAAAAATTTTTTTTAAAAAAAATTTAAAAAAAAATAAAAAAAAAATTTTTTTTTTTAAAAAAATTTTTTTTTAAAAAAAGGGTTTTGGGAAATTTTTTCCTTTTTTTTTTTTTAAAAATTTTAAAAAAAAAAACCCCCCCCCCAAAAAAAAAAAACCCAATTAGGGTTTTTTTAAATTTTTTTAAACCTTTTAAAAATTTTTAAAAAAGGTTTAAGGGGTTTTTTTAAAATTTTTTTTAAAAAAATTTTTTTAAAAATTTTAAAAAAAAAAAAAATTTTTAAAGTTTTTAAAGGGGGTTTTTTTTTAAAAAAAAAAAAAAAATTTTAAAATTTTTAAATTTAAAAAAATTTTTTAAAAATTTTTTTGGGAAATTAAAAAAAAAATTTTTTAATTTTTTTCCCCAAAAAATTTAAAAAAAAATTTTTAAAAAAAAAAAAAAATTTTTAAAGTTTTTTAAAAAAATTTTTTCCCTTTTTAAAAAAAAATTTTTTTTTTTTTAAATTTAAAACCAAAAATTTTTTTTTTTTGGGGAAAAAATTGGAAAATTTTGGGGTTTCCCGGTTTTTTTTAAAAAAAAAAATTTTAATTTTAAATTTTTAAAAAATTTAAAAAAAAAAAAAAAAGGGGGGGGGGAAAGGGGGGAAAAAAAAAAAAAAATTTTTTCTTTTAAAATTTTTTCCCAAAAACCCTTTTAATTTTTGGGAAATTTTTGGAAAAAAAACCCCCAAAAAAAGGGTTTTTTTAAAACCCCCTTTTAAATTTTAATTAAAAGGGGTTTTTTTTTGAAAAAAGGTTCCAAAAAGGTTTTTTTTTCCCCCTTTTTTTTAAAATTTTTAAAAACGGGTTTTTTAAAATTTTAAAAAAACCCCCAAAAAATTTTTCCCTTTTAAAAAAAATTTAAAATTTCCAAATTTAATTTCCCAAATTTTAATCCAAAGGGAAAAAATTTTTTTTTAAAAAAAGGTTTTTTAAAAAAAAGGTAAAAACCCAAAAAAAAATTTTAAAAAAAAAAAAAATTTGGTGGGAAAAAAAAAAAAAAAAAAAAGGGCCCCAAAATTTTTTTTGGTTTAAAAAAAAAAAAAAAAAAAAAAAAAAAAAAAAAATTTTAAAAAAAAAATTTTAAAAAAAAAAAACCCAAAATTTTAAAAAAATTTAAAAAAAATTTGGGTTTAAAAATTTTAAAAAAATTTAAAAAAAAAAATTTTTAAGAAAAAATTTTTTTAAAATTAAAAAAATTTTTTTTTAAAATTTTAAAAAAAAATTTTTTTTTTAAAAAAAAAAATTTTAAATTTTAAAAAATTTTAAAAAAAAATTTTTGTTGGGGAAAAATTTAAAAAAAACCCAAAATTTTTGGGGGGGTTTTTTTTAAAAATTTTTTTTTTTGGGGGGGGGTTTTTAATTGGAAAAAAAAAGGAGGCCCTTTTTTTGGGGGTTTTAAAAAATTTTTTTTTTTTTAAAAAAATTTTAAAATTTTTCCCTTTTTTTAAAAAAACCCCGCCTTTTTTTTTTTAAATTAAACCCTTTTTAGGGAAAAAAATTTTTTTTTAATGGGGAAAAACCCTTTTTTAAAAAATTTGGGTAAAAAAAAAATTTAAAAATTTTATTTTAAAAAAAAAAAGGGGTTTTGGAATTTGGGGGCCCCTTTAAAATTAAAAAAAACCCCAAAAAAAAATTTTTTTTTTTTTTTTTTTTTTTAATTTTTAAAAATTAATTAAAATTTTAAAAAAAAATGGGGAAAAATTTTTAAGGGTTTTTTAAAAAAAAAAAAAAAAAAAAAAAAATTTTTTAAAAATTTAAAAAAAATTTTTTTGGGGGAATTTAAAAACCCTTTTAAAAAAACCCCCCTTTTAAAAAAAAAAAATTTTTTTTTAAAAAGGGGCCTTTTAATTAAATTTTTAAAAAAAAAAATTTTTTAAAAAAAAGGAAAAGGAAAAAAATTAAACTAAAATTTTTTTTTTTAAATTTTAAACCTTTTTTTTTAAATTTAAAAAGGGTTTTTTTTTAAAAAATTAAATTTTTAAAAAAGGGCCCTTTTAAAACCCTTTTTTTTAAAAAAATTTTTTTTTAAAAAAAAAAAATTTTTTTGGGATTTTAAAATTAAAAAAACCCCCTTTTTTTTTTTTTTAAAAAAAAATTTTAATTTTCCCAAAATTTTTTTTAAAAAAAAAATTTTAAAAAAATTTTAAAAATTTTTTTTTATACAATTTTTGTTTTTTTTTTTTAAAAAAAATTTAAATAAAAAATTTTTAAAAACCCGGGGGAATTTCGGGAAAAAAGGGTTTTTTTTAAAAAATTTTTAAAAATTTTTTTTTTTTTTTTTTTTTTAAAAAATTTTTAAAAATTTGGTTTTTTTTTTTAAAAATTTTGGGTTTTTTTAATTTTAAACCCTTTTTTAAAATTTTTTTTTTTTTTTTTGGGGGTTTTTTTTAAAAAAATTTTTTTAATTCCAAAAAAAAAAAATTTTTTCCAAATTTTAAAAAAAATTTTTTTTTTAAATTTAAAAAAATTTTTTACCCCGCTTTAAAAAAAAAAACCCCCCAAAAAAAAAATTTAAAAAAAAAAATTTTGAAAAAAAAAAAAAAAAAATTTTAAAAAAACCCAAAAAAAAAAAAAAAAACCAAAAAAAAGCAAAAAAAAAAAAAAAAAAAAAAAATTTTTTTTTTTTTAAAAAAAGTTTTTTTTTAAAAAAAAAAAAAACCCAAAAAAAATTTTTTTAATTTTAAAAAAAATTAAAATTTTTTTTTAAAAAAATTTTCTAAAATTTAAAAAAAGGGGGTTTTTTTTTTTTTAAAAACCCAAACCTTCCCCTTTTTTCCCAAAAAAGGATTTAAATTTAATTTTTTAAAAAAAAAAAAAAAAAAAACCCCAAAAAAGTTTTTTTTTTTTTTGCCCCTTTTTTTTTGGGCCCCTTTTTTTTTTTTTGGTTCCTAATTTTAAAAAAATTTTTTTTTCAATTTTTAAAATTTTTTAAAAATTTTTTAAAAATTTTTTTAAAAAAAAAATTTTTGGGTTTTAAAAAAAATTTTGGGAAAATTTTTTAAAAAAAGGGGGGGGAAAAGGGAAATTTTTCCAAAAAATTTTGGGGTTTAACCCCCTTTTTTTAAAAAATTTTGGGGGGTTTTTTAAAAAAAAAAGGGAAAAAGGAAAAAATTTTTTTTTTTTAACTTTTAATTTAAAAAAAAAACCCCCCTTTTTTTTTTGTTTTTTTTTTTTTAATTTTTTAAAAATTTTTAATTTAAAAAGGGGGAAAAAAATTAAAAAAAAGGGGTTTTTAAATTTTTTTAAAAATTAAAAATTTTGGAAATTTTAAAAAAAAACCCGGGGCCAAATTTTTAAAAAAAAAAAGGGGGAAATTTTTTCCCTTTAAATTTAAAATTAAAAAAATTCCCAAAAATTTTTTTTAAAAAAATTTTTTCCCAATTTTAAATTAAAAAAAAAAAAAAATTAACCTTTTTTTAAAATTTTTTTTTTAAAAAAAAAAAATTTTTAAAAGGGGTTTTTTTTTTTCCCCTTTAATTTTAAAAAAAATTTTTTTAAATTTTAAAAAATTTTCCGTTTTTTTTTGTTTTTTTTTTTAAAATTTTTTTTGGGGGGGGTTTTTTTTTTTTTATTTTAATTTCAAATTTTTTTTAATTTTTTTTTAAAAAAATTTTTTTTAAAATTTTTTTAATTTAAAAAAACCCGGGCTTTTTAAAAATTTTTTTTAAAAAAAATTGTTTTTTTTTCCAAAAATTCCCCAAATTTTTAAAAAAATTAAAAAAAAAAAAAAAAATTCCAAAAAAAAAAAAATTTTTAAAAAAAGGAAAAAGAAAAAAAAAAAAAAAAGGGGGAGGGGGGTTTTTAAAAATTTTTTTTTTTTAAAAAAATTTTAAAACCCAAATTAAATTTTTTTTTTTAAAAAAAAATTTTTTTTTTTTTTCCCCCAAAAAAAAAAACCAACCAATTTAAAATTAAACCCTTTTTTAAAGGAAAAAATTTTTTTTTTTAAAAAATTTTTTAAAAAAAAAAGGGGTTTATTTTTTTCCCCCCCCCTTTTTTTTTTTTAAAAAAAAGGAATTTTTTTTTTCCCCTTTTTTTTTAAAAAAAAGGGGGAAAATTTTGGGGTTTTTTTTTTAAAATTTGGAAAAAAAAAAAGGGGAAAATTGGGAAAAAAATTTTTTTTTTTTTTTTTAAAAATTTTAAAAAAAAAAAAGGGTAAATTTTTTTTTTTTTTTTTTTTTTTTTTTTTAAAAATTTTTTAAAATTTTAATTTAAAAAAAAAAAAAGGAAACTTTTTTTCCCCCCTTTTTAAAGTAAAAAAAAAAAAAAACCCCAAATTTGGTTTTTTTTTTTTTAAAAATTAAGGTTTTTTTTTTGGGAAAAACCCAAAAAAAAAATTTTAAAAAATTTTTTTTTTTTAAATTTCTTAAAAAAATTTTTAAAAAATTTTTTTTTTTAAAAAATAAAATTTTTTTTTTTAAAAGGAAATTTCCAATTTTCCAAAAATTTTAAAAATTTTTAAAAAATTTTTTTTTTCCCACCTTTAAAATTTTAAGGGTTAATTTTTTTTTTTTTTTTTTTTTTGGGCCCCCCAATTTTGGGTTAAATTTTTTTTTTGAAAGGGAAAAGGCTTTAAAAAGAAAAATAATTTTTTTTAAAATTTTTTTTGGGCCCCCCCTTTTTTTGGGGTTTTTTAAAAAAAAATTGGGTTTTTTTTAAAAAAATTTCCGGGGAAACCAAAAAAAATTTTTTTGGGGGAAAAATTTGTAAAAACCCAAATTTCTTTTTTTTTTTTTCCCCAAAAATAAAAAATTTTTTAAATTTTTTTTTTAAATTTTCCCAAATTTTTAAAAAAATTTTGGGTTTTTTTTTTTTCCTTTTTAAATTTTTTTTTTAAAAAAGGGTTTTTTCCCCCGGGGGTTTTTAAAAAAAATTTTTTTTTTCTTTTCCCCCTTTTGGGGGAAAAAAAAAGGGTTTTTCCTTTTTTTTTAAAGGGAAAAAAAAACCCCAAAAAAAAAAGGGGGGGAAAAATTTTTAAATTAAAAAAAAATTTTAAAAAATTTTTTTTTTTTAAAATTTTAAAAAAAAAAAACAAAAAAAAAAAAAAAAATTAATTTTGGAATTTTTTAAAAAAATTTTAAAAAATTTTTTGAAACCTTTTAAATTTGTTAAAACCCTTTTTTAAAAAAAAAAATTTTTAATTGCCTTTTTTTAAAAAATTTTTTAAGGAAAAAAATTCATCAACTAAATTCCAAGCTATCATTTATGATTACATGAGTCTACAAAGAAAAGGGAAGGAAACTGTTACAATGTCTATTACTAATGACTAACTACCACAAAACCAAATTAAACATAATATACAACATTCCCCCCACTAAAAGTCAACTAATAGTTCAATACAAAATTTCAGTTAATCGTCAAATCCATATCTACATGGTTTCTTAATTTCACGTTTAGAAAGTCTAACACTGGGAGACGTTTCAATAGGGTTGTCCATGTTGCTGGTAACTTCCTGTGTTGTAGTTTCAATACCGGAATACACACATTCATCGATGTCCGTGGTTCTATCGTTCAAAACTGATTGATCAAGATTGTCATTGTTTATTTGTTGTCCTGTTGGCGCTAAATGTGGGATTGATACAGTAGTTTCGCGTCCATCAGACAATTTAACATGAGCATAAGATGGATTGGCTTCAAAAGATCTACTTCTTCGACGAGTGGACCATACTTAGTCGCACGCACAGCTTTTCATTAAAACCGGTCCAGGGTGCGCTAGCCAAGACGGAATGGATTGGCCAGATGATGATCTTCTTGTAAAGTTGATTAACCATTCATGTGGAGTAGTGTTTATTGAAGTACATTACAAACTTCGAACAGAGTGCAGTGCATCTGGCAATACAATCTCCCACTGACTCTCTTTTAGTCCCAAAGATTCTAACGCTAGAGTAACGGCTTTCCATATGATACCGTTATAGCGTTCACATTGCCCATTGCTCTGTGGGCTATATGGCGTTGTATTGCTAGTAGCTACTCCATGCGATTGGAGAAAGTTTTGAGTTCGGCGCTCATGAAAGATTGACCACAGTCCGAGTGAATATAAGCAGGCATACCAAAAAGAGCAAATAACTGTCGTAATCACTGAATCAAAGTTGCGCTTGTCATATCGGTGCAAGGAAAGGCAAATGGGAATCTTGAGTATTCGTCGACAACGGTAAGAATATACTTCTTCGTACTAACAGACGGCAGTGGTCCTTTAAAATCAATGCTTAAACGTTCAAAAGGTTGTATAGCTTTCACAAGAGGTGATGCATTCGGTTAAGCATACTAAGGTTTCACTTTTGCACAAATCTGACATTGTTTGATTGTTTTCGTGACGTCATCAACAGAGTAAGGTAAGTTCTTTGAACGGACGAAGTGAAGAAGTCGATTGATGCCTGGATGGCAAAGCGCACTGTGCAATTCAGAAAGAGCATCTGAGCTGACGGAGGAGCAGTAGGCTCGAGAGAAGCAATCGGCTGACTCATTGTCTCGTCCAGGACGGTATTTTATATAATAGCTGTAGCAGCTCAATTCAGTTCTCCATCGAATTATTTTGTCATTTTCACTTTACCGTGCTTCTTTGAATCAAACATATAAGAAACTGCTCCTGATCAGTGACAAGAGTGAAGTGTTTCCCACTAAGTAAGTGTCTCCACAGCTTCTACTATTGCACATGCTTCCTTTTCTACAGGTGAGTGTCTTAATTCATGAGCATTTAAAGTTCTCGAAAAGAGCAACAGGCCTTCAGCCCTGATTGAGACTTCCGGCTACTGCAGAATCCGAGGCATCGGTTTCTACGACAAAATGAATAGCTTCATCAATTGCACTGATGCTTGCGTTTTCAAGATCGGATTGCAGATCATCGAATGCTTTCACTGCAATAGAGGCTAACGGAAAAGATGTAGCGTAGCATTAGCCAAAGGTTGATTTTGCCTGAGATTCTTGGAATCCATTGACTATAATAAGAAAACATTCCTACGGCTCTTTTTACCGATTTAGTACTGTGGGGAACATGGAGTTCCCTTAGCGGCTTCATTCGCCTGATGCTAGTACTTTACGTGATAAAAGATCTGCAGCCGCAGATGATGAGACCCTACCTACAAGCCTGGATGAACGCTCTCAGCAGTTTTTGACTATGCAGAAGTAACTCTTTGATCATATCCGACCAGAAGGTGACAGGGAGCTTGATGAATTTGTAGAATGGCTTAAGTCAGCACTGCGCAATCTTGAGCTACCCTCTGGAGGAGATGTCAGCGGAGCTGTCCGACGTTATGTACCGATGTATAGTTGATAATGATGCTTTCAGGACAAAGAACAAGCTTCCTTTTCAGTCTTCTGCCGGTCTATTCAGTCAGCCTGGAAACTACAGCTATCCTGGTACGTCTGTGAGTTTTTTCCAATCTCAGCATCAAAACCATGGCAGCCTGTACAGAATCCGATCTCGGTCTGGGGCTCGATGGACTCACCATGGATCCAGCAACAGTTTCCAAGTATGCAATCCATCTGCCAATCAGAAGACCATGAGGCGACCTCATCCAATTTCAGTGTTTTATTCTCACACAAAATCACCACTGAATGGAAAGTGTGAACACTAATTAACCATTTTCCTCTTCACACTTCCAATACAATGGTCCTTGAACCGTAACAGCAGTAAGATGTAAATGTTTAAAGAGTACAATTAGTTTTCGATACCCTGTATACAGATGTGTGATACTAGTAGATGGCAATTACAGAGGAAAAACTTTTATCAATCAAACCATTCTGACTTAATTCCCTGGTACTTGTGCAGAACATTTCATTCAAATTATATTTAATTTGGACACATTTAATTCTACTTCTAAAAGAGAGGCGAAATACGAATGATGCCTTGTTGACCTTGCAATAGGACAAGGTGTAGTACAGCTTGATAGTACATTTTATACGTGCTTTCTTCTATAAAGCAATATGAAAATGAGAGCGGAGATCCACAAACTTCCCATATATATATAGTAAACGTCCGCCGATCATGATCGTATGATATCGTAACAATATCGGGCTCGCAGCGTAATTTGTCATGGAATGATCGTAGTGAGAAGTTACCGTTGACGTAAGAGCGTGGCGCAGGCGCAGGAGGACGGCGTTGTAACGCAAAGAAAAATCAGGAAAAGCTATTTTGTGCGTAGTAGAAGCGTAGCAGTGTCGTTCTAGTCTTCACACTGATGATGGTTTCCCAAATTTTCACAATCCCGCTATCACTGTTCCGGTCGTGGAGATCGTAGGAAGCGAAATAGAGTTTTCGTCCAGTGTGAAGGGCCTGTATACTCCCGGCATACGTCGGAGCTATACGCTAATGTGTAACAGCGACATAACACAAGGCTGCCGTTTCCCCATCCATCTCTAGACTCGTCATTTGGTTCTGCATCTCTAACCCCTTTTACTAACTAACTCACTATTGCACCCACATTTGTATAAATCCTATAACGTATAAATGGTAAATATTCGGCTTCGTTAAGAGTAAATGAAGCAAATTTTATCTTGATAACTCTATCTGTGACTTTTGTTTATTGGAACAGGTCATCATATCGAATGGTGAGTGGCTGATAAATAAATAGCCTTTGAGCGTCCCCATTTTGAAAATTTTTCCAATTTTGTTCCGTTGTGTCAGAAGCCATCGGTGTGACACTGTCCCCGTGCATTTTTTAAATGTGCGTCTTAAGTCCCAGGTGTGACAATGTCCCCACTGTTAAAATGTTTCAGAAGTCCCCAGTGTGAAACAGTCCCCAATTTTATAAGTGTGTCAGAGGTCCTCGGTGTGACAGCGTCCTCAATTAAGTGCACGATGTCATGTATAAAACTGCTGAAAACGTCAATTTAAACTTCACAATCTAATTTTTTGGATCTGATGCTAAGCGTCTGCAAATTGTCATTGTCGTAATAGGACGAAAAATGCATGTCCTCAGTTGAATGGTAAATTATAGGTGTCCCCACTCACATTCCAACGCTCGTATGTGTGTGTGTGTGTGTGTGTGCGTATGTAAGTCGTGTCAACTGGGACACACACGTGTAGGAAACCTTTCAATTGGGGACACATATCAAACGGGGACGTCCCCAATTGACAAAGTGCTGTAAATAGATTTTTGGGGTCCTCTTCTATCAGAAACAAATTTTCTTACAAAACTATAATTTTAATATTTGTCCTCAGTTTAACTATTTCAACCGGACATAGTTTGTGTAACGGCTTACATGTTTGAAACTCGCAAACCGCGGACGGCTCACACTCGGTCCGCATTTGCACCATCTTATACATATCACGTGACTGAACCATAATGGCGACCTGTCTGCATGAAAAAACAGCGGTGAGGTAAAACTTTACTAGTAGTCCTTTGTTAATTTATATTCATCATTGTCTTTTGCTAAGTTCCTTCAGTTACCTATCTAACATTGGACTCAGATTTCTTTTAAACTGAGTATTATTGCTGCGTGGGATAGGGTTGAGATCTCACAAAACATGTTTAACCCCGCCTCATAATTTTTGCGCCTGTCCGAAGTCAGGAACCTCTGACCTTTGTTAGTCTTGACGAAATGTATGTTTTTTTATTTATTTTGGTTCATTTATTTGTTTGGGATTTTAGTTTGACGTCCATTTTCGCTGAATCAGTATTTTGTTAAGGGGCCGTCAGGAGCCCGCCTCCAGTGCGCGATTTTCTAGCTGTGTTCAAATGGTGTTCATGCATAGGAACCTGATGTTCAGTAGTTGTCATTTGTTGATGTGGTTCACAAGTGTTTCACGTCTCTCGTTTTTATATAAATTAGACAGTTGGTTTTCCGGTTTGAATGGTTTTACACTAGTCATATTTTGGTCCCTTTATAGCTTACTGTTCGGTGTGAGCCAAGGCTCCATGTTGAAGACCGTGCTTTGACCTATAGTGTTTTTTTTTAAATTGTGACTTGGATGGAGAGTTGTCTCATTGGCACTCATACCACATCTTCTTATATCTGTATAGATATCACATTATCAGGGATCTCCATGACCTGTTTTTAGATGGCGCATAGCCATCGTTAAAATATCATCTGCCACCGCCCAATGATCACCGCCATCGTTAAATTATCTGCCATCGTCAAATAATACCCGCCATTGTCAAAATTTGTTTTCATTTCTCTAGCGGCCCCATTTTTGTTAGCAATCATAATCAATTAACCCTTAAAATTATCCAAAGGGTCCTCCTGATTACAGATTTCAAGCCCTGAGGATATTCGGCTAAAGATCACTAATCACTTGTACAGGTAGATCGACACACCTGAGTGACAGGAGAACTCTTAATCAAGA
Source organism: Mytilus coruscus (assembly GCA_017311375.1). NCBI lineage: Eukaryota > Metazoa > Mollusca > Bivalvia > Mytilida > Mytilidae > Mytilus > Mytilus coruscus. Next base: position 38,126 of record JAASAO010003635.1, on the reverse strand, counting down.
TAGACAATTGATTGCATTATTTAATTACGTTTCAGCAAATGCTAACGAAAATTTTAAATTAAAAAATAAAGGTTTAATCCAGTATTTTAACAGAGAAAAAGTGTTACAAGTCGAACATATGATTCTATATTGACCAGGGTTTTCCATTCATTTTGGCCTAACAGGCCAAAATGAATAAGTAAGCGATGACTGGAAATTAGGGGTATGGGGCTTGCCCCCAATAAATGTTAGAAATCTAGATTCAAAATCCTGGCATCTGGTGAATTTTAAGACAATATTTCATGCTTGTCAAATGGACATATTATTAGCAGAACTTTTTGTAAAAATTATGTAAAATAAATTCTTCTAATTACAGTGACTTCATAAAATTTTATTTAAAAATTAGGTCTGATTTTCACTCCGGGTCCCTCATACAGGCTACAGCACATTGATTACAAGTAAATATATGGTTATTTACTCAATCAGAATAAAAGCACCAGGTGCCGTACTTTAATTCAGTTTTAAAAGTCGACACTATCAAGATAACGAGATCATTCGGAGACAAAATGGATGGTATACTCGTATATATTTTGATTTTGTCAGCAAATTATTGTTCACAGATTTGATTTGTAAATTTTCCTTCATCGTAGGAAATTTTCCGTATTTAATTGAAGTTTTCAGGCCTGGTAGGTCATATCGAACCTTGATCCAGCGTAGTGCAAACCAATGACAATTATCATGTCATCGATTCATTCGCGATTTAAACTAAACACAACAGAACAAATTGAAAAACAATGCATGCAAACTTTATAAATGTATTATCATAAAATGCACACCTTTGTGTCGCTTAGCGGGGAAAAATCTGTGATGGAATGTTTCATCTTCAACAACAAATGGAAGTTTTAACGACCTTGACATGGCACGACTTTTGCATATACTCGATATCTCTCGGGATTTTCCAAATAAGTCTCTTCGATGGATAACAGCCGTGTGTTCGATAGAAATACAAACCGAACTCTCAAATGTAAATAAAACCTAGATAATAATAAAAGTTACGAGTATAAAATAATCGTATAAGTAAAATATGCACCCAAATTTTTTGGCTGATGACGATTGAACCGCCAAAAACTGCTTGAACAGGTCAATTTGGCGGGACGGTTCTTATGGAAAACACTGATTGACTTGCGCAATCAGCATCCCCTTTTTAAACGAGTATAAAATAAGACGTAAAACTGAACAAAATTTCATACCACATAGCATTAGTACAGCAATTATAGATAATATTTGATCACTCTACAAGTTTAAAAATAAATACATGTACATGAAAATTAACTGCAACTTGATAATTTGAAGAAATTTCGTATCATAAATTATATAATTCCAAATTCATTTTGTAGTTTGCAATCAAATTGATACATCCGGTCTTCTGGTTTTCATTCAAAATCGAAAGATGAATGTTGCATAGTACATGTAGTAACTATGAAATTAGCTATCTAAGTCATTAAAACTTTGTTGTTGCTCTCCAAGTCATTTCTTCAGCATTTTACAAAGCAGTACCAAGGTTGGTAGGTATTTACCACCCCGGTATTTACCGGTGGTATTTACCGCCCGGACAATACTCCCAAGTGGTCAATACTGGCAAATACTGGTCAATTGAAATTTTCATGCTTCTTTTGACTGACTTATCTATTAATTCTAGTAAAAAATGGTTGATGAGGAAAACTATTCCTTTGGCATGATTTAGTTTATAAAAATGAATGATATTGGTATGTTATTAATTATTAAAACAATAAAAATGACTAATTTATATAGTTCTTAGGGTAATGATATTGCATACTTTTGGTATAATTATACATATAAAATTGAGCAGCTATATAAGTTATTTTAACATGTATAAATCAAGATATTTTTTCTTGAAAAGGTTTGAATTTTACAGGTAAATAGAATTACAAGTGACTAGCAATATAGATTGTCAGAACATTACCTATTATATGGCTAACAGGTGTCAAAAGTTTAATTACTATAACAACTGTCCCTAATAAATGTTCACATAACAGGAAAAAAGTCATAAAAGTGATTTCTAAAGATTGTTTTAAACAATGAATTAATTCCTGACTATTCAACAGCATGATATAAAATGTTCTAAATGCAGGAAATGTTTTTTTATGAAATTAGCTATCTAAGTCATTAAAACTTTGTTGTTGCCCTCAAGTCATTTCTTCAGCATTTTACAAAGCGAGTAGTCGAGTCTGAAACTCGTGTAGTTGATGCTGCAAGTGCAAATCGTCGATACTGATTCATGACTTACGCTTCTAAATTTGACAGTGAAAAAATCCAACCTAATTTAATGCCCTAAATACAATTACCAAAATAGCAAGAAAACAAAGTGGGAACCCTAAGGACAGCTTGTGGTCATTCTTGACTAAGGGGACGCAATGCAGGCTTAAAATGACAATTAATGAAAATATTTGTTATTCTATAATGAAATAAATATAATAAGCAATATGTATCAGCCTGTTCACCATTCCTTACGTGGAAATGAAGGAATGAAATATTTTCGATCACGCAACAGCGTAGACACAGGGTTTTGTCATGGTGAAAGTTCCTCCATCGTTAAATTTTCATCCATGGAGATCCCTGGATAAAACATGTATAATAGACATAGTTAAAAGTACTCAGAATATTGGCTTTATTGCCCACTGAGCACCCTGTAGTTCCTTTATAAAATCAAGAGCAAGGCACTGGGTGTGGTGGTCTATATATGATGTAGATGATATTTATTGACATCCTCCTACAGAATAAAATTTACTTATAACAATGAAATGTAAATTATCGCAGACTTATCAGCCAATAATTAATTAGCCCTACATATAGATCTGCAAAGGTGCAGAGGAACTGATAATTTTGAACAAAGAAAATGGTTTTGGTTGATTTTTATTTGACATGTTTGATAAAAATCGATCCAAGAAATAAAAAGTTACACTGGTAACTGCTAAAGGAAATCATGTGAAACTGGCTTGACAGGTATGTTGTGTGAAATTGCTTTTCTATGGTTGTGGCCTGTTATCTATTTCTTGCATGAAGAGATATTTCTCTTTTGACACTGCACAGAGTATATATTTTCGCATAGTTGGTATTGCAGACATATTTGTGTATACTTTACTTCATGGTACATTGTATTAACAAAATTGAAAAAAAAAATCACAGTCTGTTTACATGGTTTAGTACAAGTGAATATGAGTTTATATTTAGGATATAGTAGGTACCCATTAGGGATTAATGAGAATTAGAAGGTACCAATTAGGGATTAATGAGAATAAGAAGGTACATGTACCCATTAGGGATTACTGAGTATTAGTAGGTACCCATTAGGGATTAATGAGAATTAGTAGGTACCTATTAGGGATTAATGAGAATAAGAAAGTACCTGTACCCATTAGGGATTAATGAGAATTAGTAGGTACCCATTAGGGATTAATGAGAATTAGTAGGTACCCATTAGGGATTAATGAGTATTAGAAGTACCCATTAGGCATGTTAGGGATTAATGAGAATTAGTAGCTACACATTAGGGATTAATGAGAATTAGTCGGTACTCATTAGGGATTAATGAGAATTAGTAGATACCCATTAGGGATTATTGAGAATAAAAAGTACATGTACCTATTAGGGATTAATGAGAATAAGAAAGTACATGTACCCATTAGGGATTAATGAGAATTAGTAGGTACCCATTAGTGATTAATGAAAATTAGTAGGTACACATTAGCATGATTAGGATTAATGAAAATTAGTAGGTACTCATTAGGGATTAATGAGAATTAGTAGGTACACATTAGCATGATTAGGGATTAATGAAAATTAGTAGGTACTCATTAGGGATTAATGAGAATAAGTAGGTACCATTAGGAATTAATGAGAATAAGAAAGTACATGTACACATTAGGGATTAATGAGAATTAGTAGGTACCATTAGGGATTAATGAGAATTAGTAGGTACCCATTAGGGATTAATGAGTATTAGAAGTACCCATTAGGCATGTTAGGGATTAATGAGAATTAGTAGCTACACATTAGGGATTAATGAGAATTAGTCGGTACTCATTAGGGATTAATGAGAATTAGTAGATACCATTAGGGATTATTGAGAATAAAAAGTACATGTACCTATTAGGGATTAATGAGAATAAGAAAGTACATGTACCCATTAGGGATTAATGAGAATTAGTAGGTACCTGTTAGGGATTAATGAGTATTAGTAGGTACTCATTAGGGATTAATGAGAATTAGTAGGTACCCATTAGGGATTAATGAGAATTAGTAGGTACCCATTAGTGATTAATGAAAATTAGTAGGTACCCATTAGCATGATTAGGGATTAATGAAAATTAGTAGGTACTCATTAGGGATTAATGAGAATAAGTAGGTACCATTAGGAATTAATGAGAATAAGAAAGTACATGTACACATTAGGGATTAATGAGAATTAGTAGGTACCCATTAGGGATTAATGAGCATTAGTAGGTACCCATTAGGGATTAATGAGTATTAGTAGGTACCCATTAGCGATTAATGAGAATTACAAGGTACCCATTAGGGATTAATTTAATGATAATTAGTAGGTACTCATTAGAGATTAATGAGAATTAGTAGCTATAGCATGTATAGGTACCCATTAAATATTTATGATCATGAGTATACATGTAAGTAAATATTGCGAAAGAGAAAAAATTGAATCGTCAACAGATTTAAATGGGGATGGTAGAAGTATGTGTTCAAAATTAAACTTGGACATTTGAAGCCAAATTTTCAAATTTATAAAACTGTTCAATTGTAATTTTCTGAAATTGATTTAATAATATTTACTAGAACATGCCCGCTCCATTATGGATCCGTGACCTACAGTACCCTTATTTATAGGCTGGATTTATCACTTGCACTTATATTTTAAGGAAAATAATATTTTATGAAGGAATGCATATGTATATATACCCTTTTGCAGAGTTCTCAAAATCTTTTTCACCTGGTGGTCCTTGAAGAAAATCTGCAGGTCCTCACTATCATTTCTATTGCAAATTACCAAAATTTTGTTGGTCCTTCCCAAAAATGTGGTGGTCAAATCCTAGGACCGCCACATTTTGAGAACTCTGTTTTGTCTTAGTACATGTATTTAAGTTCTTAATGTTTTATTTTTAAATAAGTAGTATTAAAAGTAAGATAGGTCTTTTATACCCTTGTGACAAAGATGCTCGGTCAACAGAGGAATTTACTAAGAGAAGAAGAAGACATGTATACTATTGGTATTGGTATCGCATTCAACCAGGAACTTGTTAATTATTGGTAATATTATTTATGTGGAAAACAAAAGACCCTTGAATGGACATTCAATGGTGTAATTTTTAATCAACACCATTGTCCTATATTAGTTATATATAAAGTTGAATTCTTTGAATCGTTGTATTTACCTCATGTTGGCTAACAAATTGGATTTGTTATTTTAGTCTTATAGATTCATGGATTTTTCTAGCATTCCACAGGGTCCGGTATTCGGACCCATTCCCAATGGCAAAAACCCTACATTTTTCCCAGTTTTGGGAGCAAAATTCCCAAATGATCACAAAATTCATTTTCATCTTTATTAATCATGACAGAAATGTTTGTTTTATTCAACCGCTTTATGCCAAAATCGCCAACAAGTACTGCGTAAATCCAAGTTGAAACATAATTTGACAAAACAACATTTACAAACAATGGCTGCCATAAATAAACAGGAAGTGTGGGAAAATACTCAAACCAGATCAATTCGGAAGCGGATCCGCTATAATTCGGGTTAGTGGATCAAATACAGTAAATAAAAATTAAAAGAACCAAGCATGTGACAGCTATCATAGCAACACTAAAATTGAAAACTAAAAGATATATAAAAAGAAAATAGAAACAGGATATATTTTATACAGAACTCAAAATATTTGAGTAACAAATTTTCATGTCAAAATCAAAAAATGTAACAATCCTTTAAGAACTCATTTTTTATACTCAAATAAATTTTAATGCCTTGTTGTTATATTTAAAACCAAGAAGGTGTAGTCCTTACTTTATTTTCACCAACAAAAAAAATTTGAATGAACTAAACACACTATAAAACTAACATCTGGTATGTTGGTTGTTTTTCCCAATTTCATTGAAAACCGCGTTAAAAAATTCCCAAAACTGGCCAGGGTCCTTTTTCCCAAAATACCCAGATAAACCCCTGAGATTTCATGGGCAGTATGTGGACTGAGCATGCACAAAAGCTCATAAGGGAGCTACCATTTGATTTTTATGGGTGGGCTTGGATGAAAAATTTTGTCCTGCATTTTTTTTTAATGTAATCTCTGTCCTGCCTTTTTATTTTTCACTCTATTCGGTCCTGCCTTTTTTTTTTTTTTTTTAGTGTATCCTGACTTTTTTTATACGACTGCAAAAAATTTTGTGGTCGTATATTGGTATCACGTCGTCGTCTGAAGACATTTGGTTTCCGGACAATAACTTTAGTATTGGTAAATAGAAATCTATGAAATTTTAACATAAGGTTTATAACCATGAAAGGAAGGTTGGGATTGATTTTGGGGTTATGGTCCCAACAGTTTAGGAATTAGGGGCCAAAAGTGGCCCAAATAAGCATTTTCTAGTTTCATACAATAACTTGTGGAACAGTGTATGGATCTCTCTGAAATTATACCACAAGTTTCCATACCACAAAGGGATGGTTAGGATTGGCTTTGAGGGTTATGGCTCAAACCGTTTAGGAATTAGGGCAAAAATGAGAAAAACAAGGGTGTCCTGGTTAATGGACAATTACTTAAGTACAAATTACAGTGTAAGGGAGGTAATTCAAACACAACTTTGAATTACCTCCCTTACTACTAAATTATGTATAAAGAATTTTGTATTGTCTTGAGGTGATTAGCTGTCAATTCATTTTAGAAGTTACTATTTTAATAATTTAAAAATGCTGATTAAGGTACATGTAAACTATGATTGTGTATGTCATTTTCTATTTTAAGACTTTTATGATGTATTTAAATGGGTTATTATGGTTGCAAACTCCATTGGAAATTTGAATTGAAATTATGACCATGACTGAGGAAAAACATTTTTTTGGAAAAGGGGAGGAGGTTAAAAAAAATTGGTGGGGGACAATTTTTCTCCTCAAGATTTCAGAAATCAAAAGAAAATCCTTCAAATTTTTTTTTTTTTTAAAAGGGAGGGGGGAGGTCAATTTGCCAAAGCATATTGTATTGCACAAAAGCAAAAATAGAATATAAATTCAAATCATATAACCAATTCTAAGTTCTTTGACTACAGTTATTCTGTGTCATTACGTGTCATTACAATCCAAATTCAGACCTGTATCAAGCGTGAATATTGTGTCCATTTTGCCCAAACTGTTCAGGGTTGGACCTCTGCGTCGTATCCAGCTGCTCGTGAAGCAATTTATTTACATAAATTGTCATCCTGCTTTTTTTTTTTTCTTTTTTTTTAATTGTTTTACATTTGTCATTTTGGGGCCTTTTATAGCTGACTATGTGGTATGGGCTTTGCTCATTGTTGAAGGCTGTACAGTGACCTATAGTTGTTAATTTCTGTGTCATTTGATCTCTTGTGGAGAGTTGTCTCATTGGCAATCATACCACATCTTCTTTTTTATATGTACAATATGTACAATGGTCAAGAGCATTTGGGATATTGTATTCCAGGTTTTAATTTGCATGTAAATTGTATTTACATGTATATTCTAAAAAATATACCTTCCGCTAATTTCTTGAAAATAAATACACCACGAAAAATAGTACTTTTACAGTACCTGATGAGAAAATCCATGAAACATTTATAAAACATCAAAATTTTATTCATACTAATAAAGGCATTAAAAGAATTGAGGCAAAGTATACTCATACATATGGCAGAGCAGAAAAAGGAGGGGGGGCATTGTTCATATCTAGTTTATTTTGGGCCCTGTTTTCAAATAAGTCCATATTAAGGTTTGAAGGGTCCCAAATTAAACTTTGTCTGATTTCAACTAAAATTAAAATGTTGGTGTTTTTTATATGCTGAATTTAATCTAACCGTCGATGTTGTTAGATTTTTGATATCAGACCATTCATGCCATTCTAGGTAAACTAAATGTCCTGTTTCAAGTTTTAAGATCTTTGACCACATTTATTTTGTGTAAGAAACCTATATTATGTCAAAATTTAAACGCAATCCAAATTCAGACAGTATCAAGCTTGAATATTGTGTCTAAACTTGCCCCAACTGTTCAGGGTTCCACCTCTGCTGTCTTATCAGGCTGCGCTCAGCCAAGCATTTTATTTTGTTTAACATATTAATTTGTATTTCTGAGAAATTAATTTTCCAAGAATCTATTCATAGTGAGGAAAAAATTATTTGGGTTGTATATATGGCAGGAAATAGAAAAATTATGTAAGGGTCAGTGAAACATTGAAATATTATCACACTGGACAAGGATTGGTAATAGACATGGGACCGTTGTTCAAAAGACTTGATTGTTCAAATAAACATAAAGTATTGTAAAGCTACATGTATTTTAATTTTTGCTGTAACGTCTTCCTATGATGTACTACTTGGGAAGTTGTCATAGTATTTTGAATGAATCATACATTGTACCACGTTTTAATTTATATCAAAAGCCCAAGTCTTACATTAAGTAAACGGGTTTTCAAAATGCTCACTATTAAAGTAACATGTTTCCTATATTAATCCTCAAAATGTAACCATCATCTTGAGTAACCAAACGCTATATAATTCTAACGGTCCAAATTATCTATTCACTTAAAGTCATATGAAACTTATAGCTGTTAAATGGAGCCTATGGGCTATACATCTCAAAAACCTAAAATCAACTTATATTTTCCAGTATAACAGTATAATATACAGTCAGGGTACTACTTGTACAGTACAAGTAATATTTATTTACTTGAAGAAGTAAATAACATATACTTATATAAGTTAATTATAATGTTTGAATAATCTCCCTTAATTTTCTCAAAATTAACTTGTAAAGTAATTTTTTTACAATCCCACAAAATTCTCAAGTTTTGAGATGTAAAACATGGCTTTAACAATTTTTCTCAGGTTACAGTAGCTCATAATTTTTATTATAGTTCAATGTTTCATCTCATTAATTCAACAAAGAAACTGATTGCCAAAGATCTTAAGTATTTGTGCAAGGCCTTCAAAATTGCCCTTGTGGCTTGTAAATGCATGAAATGAGCAGTGTTCTGAAGATAACAGACAATGATATTTTCATTGTCCATGAAATTACACTTAAATGATTAGTAAAGACATCTGCAAAGGACAGACAATTAAAAATTCTATTAGAGCACAAAGAAGTCCTAAGAATTCAAGAAAAGATAGGATGACTTTTGACTTGTATAAGCAAAAAATCTGAGTGTCTGAGGGACATACATGTAACTAAGCCTAATTTTTTACCTATACAAGTCAATAGAATACACTTGTATAAGTATCCTACAAATTTACTTATAATATATAAGTATATAATATTTACTTCTACAAGCATGACAAGTAAATAAAATTACTTGTACAAGTAGTACCCTGACTGATATATACATGCCTATAAAGCTTAACACATACATTTTATATATTTTTAAAAATATTTGTTGGTTTATTGTTTTGCTCTTGAAGTCAGTTTTGTTCATTTAAACATATAGGACAACAGAGATGGTGTACGTGGGTTCGATTCCACCCTAGGCATTCATTTATATTGGCTGGTGCAAAGCGGGCAGTTGAGCTTAGTGGCCCTCGCTGACTCTGTTGTTCCTACATGTATGTGAAAATGTCAACCAGCCATTGGGAGGGCTTGCTTTCTTTCTTTCTTTTCTTCAAAGTCTAAAACAACAAAACCATGGTATAATTGTGAAAATTTGTTTTTGGTTATTTAGATTTATACTCTGGTTGCATTGCATTACCGTGATTACCAAAGGCTCCATTTAACAGCAAAGGTTAATGGTAACAGACAGAGTTTACATTTGGTTCTGCTCTGCTCTGCTAATTATGATGAAAAAAAAAGGTTAATGGTAACAGACAGAGTTTACGTTTGGTTCTGCTCTGCTCTGCTAATTATGATGAAATTATAGGCTTTGGAATTTGAAAATTTCCTGAAATTAACAGTTATACAGACTTCTAAATGCTTTCAGATATTCAGCTGATATTTGTTATATCAGTCTACTTTGAGGCGTTTAACAGATCAAGTAATCAGGTAATGTTTCAATCTGCTCTGCTGATTTTGTCAAAATAATGGATTTTTGACTTAATGTTATGAAAAGAAGACCTTTCAGAATTTCTTTCTATATCTTCAAATAATGGGCTGTTTTATGCCCCACCTACGATAGTAGAGGGCATTATGTTTTCTGGTCTGTGCATCTGTTCGTTCGTCCGTCCATCCGTCCGTCTGTCCCGCTTCAGCATGTTCAGGTTAAAGTTTTTGGTCAAGGTAGTATTTGATGAAGTTGAAGTCAAATCAACTTGAAACTTAGTATACATGTTCCCTTTGAACTGAGTTTGACTGTCCCTCTGGTGTCTTTCCTCCTCTTTGATATGATCTTTCTAATTTAAATTCTAAATTAGATTTTTGACCCAATTTCACAGTCCGCTGAACATAAAAATGATAGTGCGAGTGGGGCATCCGTGTACTATGGACACATTCTTGTTTGGTATGTGAGTCAGTCATAATGAGTTACATATGTAGTATTGTTTAGTTCCACTCTGGTGATTTTCTCAGATACATGTACAGAAACAATGTACAGAGTTATTTTTTTCCTTAAATTGTTCTGCCTTTATTTTTCATGAGGTGCACTTTAGACAACTGGGAGATCCTGGTTGATAAAAATATCTGATGTTCAACATTAATTTCATGATCCCACCTTTCAGGACAGGGCTCGACAATAACGCTTGTCCGATTGTCCAGTACCAGAGGACAAATAGGTCGGACAAGTAAAAGCCATATCAAGCTTGTCCGACGGGACAAGTAAAATTAGTCCGTAGAAAATAAATAAGTTAATTCATTCTGTAGAAAATGAATTAAAATCCGACTTTCATGATCAAAGTAATAAACAAAAACCAGAAAAGAAGATAAAACAAATATTAATTTGACATGTTTACTTGCGATCGATAATTTAAAACTGGTTCTTTGTCAGATACTTTATAATAGATAAAACACACTATTCTCAGAAACCAGTCTAATCGATCCGAATCAGCGATGCGCTTTGTAGATAAGGTAACAAGACAGTCAGCTCCATGTTTAATAGTAGTTGATCTTGTTGATTGCGTTTGAATAAACATTTTAATATATTAAAAAACAAAGCTGATTGTAGTGAGGCATTAATCATAATAATCAATATTTTATCAACATAAAAAACCAAACGAGTGTAGACTAACAGGTCTACCAGACTGTGTCTCATGTGCAGAGTCTGATGAGACTTTGGCATTGATGAAAACTAGAACCTAAGTCCTGTGCCATGACTAGATTCAGTTGTTCTCGACTCATATTTTTGAAAAGGATATCAAGACACACATGACATATAAATCAAATTCTGTTCTATTGTTTTAATTCATTTTGTTCATTGAATCAGTTTAAAATGCTAAAAAAGTTAATATTAAGATTTTTTTGGACAAGTTACAATTCCATTCGGACAAGTAAGTTTTGGTATGTACTTGTCCTATTGGGTAAGTTGAAAAAAGTTATTGTAGAGGCCTGCAGGATAAGGGGCTTCAAGTTTTACTAATGTCCGTACATATGTACTTCCCATTATATTTTCAATATAACTTTATGAAGTCAATCACAGTTCTTGTTGGTAGTGTTGTCCTGATGATTGATAAAAGTCACAAATTCTCCAGTCATGGGTGACAAAGATTTCATCATCATACCATTACTTCTCTTATTCAGAATTACTGAAAACTATTATCAACAAATGTAAATAAAGATTAACAATTTCTCCACATTACCACTAAACAGGTCCTCATTTAGTAGGAATCTATCATGTGTGTCCCCACTTTATGGTACTTGGACAATCATATGTGTGTCCCATATTGATTTTGTTAGAAAATGTTTTGTTATCACCTTTCAGCATTGTTCAGCTCACCTCACATAAAAGGTCAAGTGAGCTTGTGCTGATGTTCAACATTAATTTCATTTCAGGGGCTTTAAAGTTTTACTAATGTCTGTTCATCTGTACATCCCAATACATTTTCAATATATCACTTTATGCTGTCAATCACAGATCTTGTTGGTAGTGATGGTCTAATGATTGACAAAAGTGTCAAATTCTCCAGTCATTGGTGGAAAAGATATCAGCATGATACCTTATTTCTCTTATCTCAAATAACCAGAAAAAAACATATTGGCACCAAATATCAATGAAGAATCATGATTTCTCAAAATTTCCACTAAACAGCTCACCTGGCATTCCAGGTCACGTAAGCTTGTGCCTCAACTTGGTGTCTGTGGTCGTCCATTTCTTCTCTGATTTAGAATTACCAAAAAAACTATTATCAGCAAATATAAATAAAGATTCAAGATTTCTCCACATTTCCACTAAACATGTCCTCATTTAGTAGGACTCTATCATGTGTGTCCTCACTTGATGGTACTTGGACAATCATATGTGTGTCCCATATTGATTTTGTTAGAAAATGTCTTGTTATCACCTTTCAGCTCACCTGGCATAAAACATTGTAAAAGGTCAAGTGAGCTTGTGCTGATGTTCAACATTAATTTCATTTCAGGGGCTTTAAAGTTTCACTAATGTCTGTTCATCTGTACATCCCAATACATTTTCAATATATCACTTTATGCTGTCAATCACAGATCTTGTTGGTAGTGATGGTCTGATGATTGACAAAAGTGTCAAATTCTCCAGTCATTGGTGGAAAAGATATCAGCATGATACATGTACCTTAACTTCTCTTATCTCAAATAACCAGAAAAAAACATATTGGCACCAAACATACATTGACATAAATGAAGAATCATGATTTCTCAAACATTCCACTAAACAGCTCACCTGGCATTAAAGGTCATGTAAGCTTGTGCCTCAACTTGGTGTCTGTGGTCGTCCATTTCTTCTCTGATTTAGAATTACCAAAAAACTACTATCAGCAATTATAAATAAAGATTCAAGATTTCTCCACATTTCCAATAAACATGTCCCCATTTAGTAGGACTCTATCATGTGTGTCCCCACTTGATGGTACTTGGACAATGCTATGTGTGTCCCATATTAATTTTGTTAGAAAATGTTGTGTTATCACCTTTCAGCTCACCTGGCATAAAACATAGTAAAGGTCAAGTGAGCTTGTGCTGATGTTCAACATTAATTTCATTTCAGGGCTTTAAAGTTTTACTAATGTCTGTTCATCTGTACATCCCAATACATTTTCAATATATCACTTTATGCTGTCAATCACAGATCTTGTTGGTAGTGATGGTCTGATGATTGACAAAAGTGTCAAATTCTCCAGTCATTGGTGGAAAAGATATCAGCATGATACCTTATTTCTCTTATCTCGAATAACCAGAAAAAAACATATTGGCACCAGATATAAATGAAGAATCATGATTTCTCAAAATTTCCACTAAACAGCTCACCTGGCATTACAGGTCATGTAAGCTTGTGCCTCAACTTGGTGTCTGTGGTCGTCCATTTCTTCTCTGATTTAGAATTACCAAAAAACTATTATCAGCAAATATAAATAAAGATTTAAGATTTCTCCACATTTTCACTAAACATGTCCTCATTTAGTAGGACTCTATCATGTGTGTCCCCACTTGATGGTACTTGGACAATCATATGTGTGTCCCATATTGATTTTGTTAGAAAATGTCTTGTTATCACCTTTCAGCTCACCTGGCATAAAACATTGTAAAGGTCAAGTGAGCTTGTGCTGATGTTAAACATTAATTTCATTTCAGGGCTTTAAAGTTTCACTAATGTCTGTTCATCTGTACATCCCAATACATTTTCAATATATCACTTTATGCTGTCAATCGTAGTGATGGTCTGATGATTGACAAAAGTGTCAAATTCTCCAGTCAGTGGTGGAAAAGATATCAGCATGATACATGTACCTTAACTTCTCTTATCTCAAATAACCAGAAAAAAACATATTGACACCAAATATAAATGAAGAATCATGATTTCTCAAAATTTCCACTAAACAGCTCACCTGGCATTAAAGGTCATGTAAGCTTGTGCCTCAACTTGGTGTCTGTGGTCATCCATTTCTTTTCTGATTTAGAATTACCAAAAAAACTACTATCAACAAATATAAATAAAGATTCAAGATTTCTCCACATTTCCACTAAACATGTCCTCATTTAGTAGTACTCTATCATGTGTGTCCCCACTTGATGGTACTTGGACATTCATATGTGTGTCCCATATTGATTTTGTTAGAAAATGTCTTGTTATCACCTTTCAGCTCACCTGGCATAAAACATTGTAAAGGTCTAGTGAGCTTGTGCTGATGTTCAACATTAATTTCATTTCAGGGCTTTAAAGTTTTACTAATGTCTGTTCATCTGTACATCCCAATACATTTTCAATATATCACTTTATGTATGCTGTCAATCACAGATCTTGTTAGTAGTGATGGTCTGATGATTGACAAAAGTGTCAAATTCTCCAGTCATTGGAGGAAAAGATCTCAGCATGATACATGTACCTTAACTTCTCTTATCTGAAATAACCAGAAAAAAACATATTGGCACCAAATATAAATGAAGAATCATGATTTCTCAAAATTTCCACTAAACAGCTCACCTGGCATTACAGGTCATGTAAGCTTGTGCCTAAACTTGGTGTCTGTGGTCGTCCATTTCTTTTCTGATTTAGAATTACCAAAAAACTATTATCAGCAAATATAAATAAAGATTCAAGATTTCTCCACATTTCCACTAAACATGTCCTCATTTAGTAGGACTCTATCATGTGTGTCCCCACTTGATGGTACTTGGACAATCATTTGTGTGTCTCATATTGATTTTGTTAGAAAATGTCTTGTTATCACCTTTCAGCTCACCTGGCATAAAACATTGTAAAAGGTCAAGTGAGCTTGTGCTGATGTTCAACATTAATTACATTTCAGGGGCTTTAAAGTTTTACTAATGTCTGTTCATCTGTACATCCCAATACATTTTCAATATATCACTTTATGCTGTCAATCACAGATCTTGTTGGTAGTGATGGTCTGATGATTGACAAAAGTGTCAAATTCTCCAGTCATTGGTGGAAAAGATATCAGCATGATACCTTATTTGTCTTATCTCAAATAACCAGAAAAAAACATATTGGCACCAAATATAAATGAAGAATCATGATTTCTCAAAATTTCCACTAAACAGCTCACCTGGCATTACAGGTCATGTAAGCTTGTGCCTCAACTTGGTGTCTGTGGTCGTCCATTTCTTCTCTGATTTAGAATTACCAAAAACTATTATCAGCAAATATAAATAAAGATTTAAGATTTCTCCACATTTCCACTAAACATGTCCTCATTTAGTAGGACTCTATCATGTGTGTCCCCACTTGATGGTACTTGGACAATCATATGTGTGTCCCATATTGATTTTGTTAGAAAATGTCTTGTTATCACCTTTCAGCTCACCTGGCATAAAACATTGTTAAAGGTCAAGTGAGCTTGTGCTGATGTTCAACATTAATTTCATTTCAGGGCTTTAAAGTTTCACTAATGTCTGTTCATCTGTACATCCCAATACATTTCAATATATCACTTTATGCTGTCAATCGTAGTGATGGTCTGATGATTGACAAAAGTGTCAAATTCTCCAGTCAGTGGTGGAAAAGATATCAGCATGATACATGTACCTTAACTTCTCTTATCTCAAATAACCAGAAAAAACATATTGGCACCAAATATAAATGAAGAATCATGATTTCTCAAAATTTCCACTAAACAGCTCACCTGGCATTACAGGTCATGTAAGCTTGTGCCTCAACTTGGTGTCTGTGGTGGTCCATTTCTTCTCTGATTTAGAATTACCAAAAAACTATTATCAGCAAATATAAATAAAGATTCAATATTTCTCCACATTTCCACTAAACATGTCCTCATTTTGTAGGACTCTATCATGTGTGTCCCCACTTGATGGTACTTGGACAATCATATGTGTGTCCCATATTGATTTTGTTAGAAAATGTCTTGTTATCACCTTTCAGCTCACCTGGCATAAAACATTGTAAAAGTTCAAGTGAGCTTGTGCTGATGTTCAACATTAATTACATTTCAGGGGCTTTAAAAAGTCACTAATGTCTGTTCATCTGTACATCCCAATACATTTTCAATATATCACTTTATGCTGTCAATCACAGATCTTGTTGGTAGTGATGGTCTGATGATTGACAAAAGTGTCAAATTCTCCAGTCATTGGTGGAAAAGATATCAGCATGATACCTTATTTGTCTTATCTCAAATAACCAGAAAAAAAAATATATTGGCACCAAATATAAATGAAGAATCATGATTTCTCAAAATTTCCACTAAACAGCTCACCTGGCATTACAGGTCATGTAAGCTTGTGCCTCAACTTGGTGTCTGTGGTCGTCCATTTCTTTTCTGATTTAGAATTACCAAAAAAACTATTATCAGCAAATATAAATAAAGATTCAAGATTTCTCCACATTTCCACTAAACATGTCCTCATTTAGTAGGACTCTATCATGTGTGTCCCCACTTGATGGTACTTGGACAATCATATGTGTGTCCCATATTGATTTTGTTAGAAAATGTCTTGTTATCACCTTTCAGCTCACCTGGCATAAAACATTGTAAAAGGTCAAGTGAGCTTGTGCTGATGTTCAACATTAATTTCATTTCAGGGGCTTTAATGTTTCACTAATGTCTGTTCATCTGTTCATCCAAATACATTTTCAATATATCACTTTATGCTGTCAATCACAGATCTTGTTGGTAGTGATGGTCTGATGATTGACAAAGTGTCAAATTCTCCAGTCATTGGTGGAAAAGATATCAGCATGATACATGTACCTTAACTTCTCTTACCTCAAATAACCAGAAAAAACATATTGGCACCAAATATAAATGAAGAATCATGATTTCTCAAAATTTCCACTAAACAGCTCACCTGGCATTAGTCATCTAAGCTTGTGCCTCAACTTGGTGTCTGTGGTTGTTCATTTCTTCTCTGATTTGTAATTACCAAAAACTACTATCAGCAAATATAAATAAAGATTCAAGATTTCTCCACATTTCCACTAAACATGTCCTCATTTAGTAGGACTCTATCATGTGTGTCCCCACTTGATGGTACTTGGACAATCATATGTGTGTCCCATATTGATTTTGTTAGAAAATGTCTTGTTATCACCTTTCAGCTCACCTGGTATAAAACATTGTAAAGGTCAAGTGAGCTTGTGCTGATGTTCAACATTAATTACATTTCAGGGGCTTTAAAGTTTCACTAATGTCTGTTCATCTGTACATCCCAATACATTTTCAATATATCACTTTATGCTGTCAATCACAGATCTTGTTGGTAGTGATGGTCTGATGATTGACAAAAGTGTCAAATTCTCCAGTCATTGGTGGAAAAGATATCAGCATGATACATGTACCTTAACTTCTCTTATCTCAAATAACCAGAAAAAAACATATTGGCACCAAATATAAATAAAGATTCAAGATTTCTCCACATTTCCACTAAACATGTCCTCATTTAGTAGGACTCTATCATGTGTGTCCCCACTTGATGGTACTTGGACAATCATATGTGTGTCCCATATTGATTTTGTTAGAAAATGTCTTGTTATCACCTTTCAGCTCACCTGGCATAAAACATTGTAAAGGTCAAGTGAGCTTGTGCTGATGTTCAACATTAATTTCATTTCAGGGCTTTAAAGTTTCACTAATGTCTGTTCATCTGTACATCCCAATACATTTTCAATATATCACTTTATGCTGTCAATCATAGATCTTGTTGGTAGTGATGGTCTGATGATTGACAAAAGTGTCAAATTCTCCAGTCATTGGTGGAAAAGATATCAGCATGATACATGTACCTTAACTTCTCTTATCTCAAATTACCAGAAAAAACATATTGGCACCAAATATAAATGAAGAATCATGATTTCTCAAAATTTCCACTAAACAGCTCACCTGGCATTTAAGGTCATGTAAACTTGTGCCTCAACTTGGTGTCTGTGGTCGTCCATTTCTTCTCTGATTTAGAATTACCAAAATAACTACTATCAGCAAATATAAATAAAGATTCAAGATTTCTCCACATTTCCACTAAACATGTCCTCATTTAGTAGGACTCTATCATGTGTGTCCCCACTTGATGGTACTTGGACAATCATATGTGTGTCCCATATTGATTTTGTTAGAAAATGTCTTGTTATCACCTTTCAGCTCACCTGGTATAAAACATTGTAAAAGGTCAAGTGAGCTTGTGCTGATGTTCAACATTAATTACATTTCAGGGGCTTTAAAGTTTCACTAATGTCTGTTCATCTGTACATCCCAATACATTTTCAATATATCACTTGATGCTGTCAATCACAGATCTTGTTGGTAGTGATGGTCTGATGATTGACAAAAGTGTCAAATTCTCCAGTCATTGGTGGAAAAGATATCAGCATGATACATGTACCTTAACTTCTCTTATCTCAAATAACCAGAAAAAAACATATTGGCACCAAATATAAATAAAGATTCAAGATTTCTCCACATTTCCACTAAACATGTCCTCATTTAGTAGGACTCTATCATGTGTGTCCCCACTTGATGGTTCTTGGACAATCATATGTGTGTCCCATATTGATTTTGTTAGAAAATGTCTTGTTATCACCTTTCAGCTCACCTGGCATAAAACATTGTTAAAAGATCAAGTGAGCTTGTGCTGATGTTCAACATTAATTTCATTTCAGGGGCTTTAAAGTTTCACTAATGTCTGTTCATCTGTACATCCCAATACATTTTCAATATATCACTTGATGCTGTCAATCATAGATCTTGTTGGTAGTGATGGTCTGATGATTGACAAAAGTGTCAAATTCTCCAGTCATTGGTGGAAAAGATATCAGCATGATACATGTACCTTAACTTCTCTTATCTCAAATTACCAGAAAAAACATATTGGCACCAAATATAAATGAAGAATCATGATTTCTCGAAATTTCCACTAAACAGCTCACATGGCATTAAAGGTCATGTAAGCTTGTGCCTCAACTTGGTGTCTGTGGTCGTCCATTTCTTCTCTGATTTAGAATTACCAAAATAACTACTATCAGCAAATATAAATAAAGATTCAAGATTTCTCCACATTTCCACTTGATGGTACTTGGACAATCATATGTGTGTCCCATATTGATTTTGTTAGAAAATGTCTTGTTATCACCTTTCAGCTCACCTGGCATAAAACATTGTAAAGGTCAAGTGATCTTGTCCTGAAGTTCAACATTAATTTCATTTCAGGGCTTTAAAGTTTTACTAATGTCTGTTCATCTGTACATCCCAATACATTTTCAATATATCACTTTATGCTGTCAATCACAGATCTTGTTGGTATTGATGGTCTGATGATTGACAAAAGTGTCAAATTCTCCAGTCATTGGTGGAAAAGATATCAGCATTATACCTTATTTCTCTTATCTCAAATAACCAGAAAAACATATTGGCACCAAATATAAATGAAGAATCATGATTTCTCAAAATTTACACTAAACAGTTCACCTGGCATTAAAGGTCATGTAAGCTTTTGCCTCAACTTGGTGTGTGTGGTCGTTCATTACTTCTCTGATTCAGAATGATCAAAAAAACTTTTATCAGCAAATATAAATAAAGATTCAAGATTTCTTCACATTTCCACTGAACATGTCCTCATTTAGTAGGACTCTATCATGTGTGTCCCCACTTCATGGTACTTGGACAATCATATGTGTGTCCCATATTGATTTTGTTAGAAAATGTCTTGTTATCACCTTTCAGTTCACCTGGCATAAAACATTGTAAAAGGTCAAGTGAGCTTGTGCTGATGTTCAACATTAATTTCATTTTAGGGGCTTTAAAGTTTTACTAATGTCTGTTCATCTGTACATCCCAATACATTTTCAATATATCACTTTATGCTGTCAATCACAGATCTTGTTGATAGTGATGGTCTGATGATTGACAAAAGTGTCAAATTCTCCAGTCATTGGTGGAAAAGATATCAGCATTATACCTTATTTCTCTTATCTCAAATAACTAGAAAAACATATTGGCACCAAATATAAATGAAGAATCATGATTTCTCAAATTTCCACTAAACAGCTCACCTGGCATTACAGGTCATGTAAGCTTGTGCCTCAACTTGGTGTCTGTGGTCGTCCATTTCTTCTCTGATTTAGAATTACTAAAAAACTATTATCAGCAAATATAAATAAAGATTCAAGATTTCTCCACATTTCCACTAAACATGTCCTCATTTAGTAGGACTCTATCATGTGTGTCCCCACTTGATGGTACTTGGACAATCATATGTGTGTCCCATATTGATTTTGTTAGAAAATGTCTTGTTATCACCTTTCAGCTCACCTGGCATAAAACATTGTAAAAGTTCAAGTGAGCTTGTGCTGATGTTCAACATTAATTTCATTTCAGGGCTTTAATGTTTCACTAATGTCTGTTCATCTGTTCATCCAAATACATTTCAATATATCACTTTATGCTGTCAATCACAGATCTTGTTGGTAGTGATGGTCTGATGATTGACAAAAGTGTCAAATTCTCCAGTCATTGGTGGAAAAGATATCAGCATGATACATGTACCTTAACTTCTCTTATCTCAAATAACCAGAAAAACATATTGGCACCAAATATCAATAAAGAATCATGATTTCTCAAAATTTCCACTAAACAGCTCACATGGCATTAAAGGTCATGTAAGCTTGTGCCTCAACTTGGTGTCTGTGGTCGTCCATTTCTTCTCTGATTTAGAATTACCAAAATAACTACTATCAGCAAATATAAATAAAGATTCAAGATTTCTCCACATTTCCACTAAACATGTCCTCATTTAGTAGGACTCTATCATGTGTGTCCCCACTTGATGGTACTTGGACAATCATATGTGTGTCCCATATTGATTTTGTTAGAAAATGTCTTGTTATCACCTTTCAGCTCACCTGGCATAAAACATTGTAAAGGTCAAGTGAGCTTGTGCTGATGTTCAACATAAATTTCATTTCAGGGCTTTAGAGTTTTACTAATGTCTGTTCATCTGTACATCCCAATATATTTTCAATATATCACTTTATGCTGTCAATCACAGATTTTGTTGGTAGTGATGGTCTAATGATTGATATAAGTATTAGATTCTCCAGTCATTGATGGAAAAGATATCAGCATGATACCTTATTTCTCTTATCTCAAATAACCAGAAAAAACATATTGGCACCAAATATAAATGAAGAATCATGATTTCTCAAAATTTACACTAAACAGTTCACCTGGCATTAAAGGTCATGTAAGCTTTTGCCTCAACTTGGTGTGTGTGGTCGTCCATTACTTCTCTGATTCAGAATGATCAAAAAAACTTTTATCAGCAAATATAAATAAAGATTCAAGATTTCTTCACATTTCCACTAAACATGTCCTCATTTAGTAGGACTCTATCATGTGTGTCCCCACTTGATGGTACTTGGACAATCATATGTGTGTCCCATATTGATTTTGTTAGAAAATGTCTTGTTATCACCTTTCAGCTCACCTGGCATAAAACATTGTAAAAGGTCAAGTGAGCTTGTGCTGATGTTCAACATTAATTTCATTTCAGGGCTTTAAAGTTTTACTAATGTCTGTTCATCTGTACATCCCAATACATTTTCAATATATCACTTTATGCTGTCAATCACAGATCTTGTTGGTAGTGATGGTCTTACGATTGACAAAAGTGTAAAATTCTCCAGTCATTGATGGAAAAGATATCAGCATGATACCTTATTTCTCTTATCTCAAATAACCAGAAAAACATATTGGCACCAAATATAAATGAAGAATCATGATTTCTCAACATTTGCACTAAACAGTTCACCTGACATTAAAGGTCAAGTAAGCTTCTGCCTCAACTTGGGGTCTGTGGTCGTTCATTACTTCTCTGATTCAGAATGATCAAAAACTTTTATCAGCAAATATAAATAAAGAATCATGATTTCTCAAAGTTTCCACTAAAAAGCTCACCTGGCATTAAAGGTCATGTTCAGTTTTTGTAAGCTTGTGCCTCAACTTGGTGTCTGTGGTCGTCCATTACTTCTCTGATTTAGAATTATCAAAAAACTTTTATCAGCAAATATAAAAAAGATTCAAGATTTCTCCACATTTCCACTAAATATGTCCTCATTTAGTAGGACTCTATCATGTGTGTCCCCACTTGATGGTACTTGGACAATCATATGTGTGTCTCATATTGATTTTGTTAGAAAATGTCTTGTTATCACCTTTCAGCTCACCTCGCATAAAAGGTCAAGTGAGCTTGTGCTGATGTTCAACATTAATTTCATTTCAGGGGCTTTAAAGTTTTACTAATGTCTGTTCATCTGTACATCCCGATACATTTTCAATATATCACTTGATGCTGTCAATCACAGATCTTGTTGGTAGTGATGGTCTGCTGATTAACAAAAGTGTCAAATTCTCCAGTCATTGGAGGAAAAGATATCAGCATGATACCTTATTTCTCTTATCTCAAATAACCAGAAAAAAAAACATTGGCACCAAATATAAATGAAGAATCATGATTTCTCAAAGTTTCCACTAAACAGCTCAACCTGGCATTAAAGGTCATGTACAGTTTTTTTGTAAGCTTGTGCCTCAACTTGGTGTCTGTGGTCGTCCATTACTTCTCTGATTTAGAAGTATCAAAAAAACTTTTATCAGCAAATATAAATAAAGATTCAAGATTTCTCCACATTTCCACTAAATATGTCCTCATTTAGTAGGACTCTATCATGTGTGTCCCCACTTGATGGTACTTGGACAATCATATGTGTGTCCCATATTGATTTTGTTAGAAAATGTACATGTCTTGTTATCACCTTTCAGCTCACCTCGCATAAAAGGTCAAGTGAGCTTGTGCTGATGTTCAACATTAATTTCATTTCAGGGGCCCTTAAGTTTTACTAATGTCTGTTCATCTGTACATCCCAATACATTTTCAATATATCACTTTATGCTGTCAATCACAGATCTTGTTGGTAGTGATGGTCTTATGATTGACAAAAGTGTTAAATTCTCCAGTCATTGATGGAAAAGATATCAGCATGATACCTTATTTCTCTTATCTCAAATAACCAGAAAAAACATATTGGCACCAAATATAAATGAAGAATCATGATTTCTCAACATTTGCACTAAACAGTTCACCTGACATTAAAGGTCAAGTAAGCTTCTGCCTCAACTTGGGGTCTGTGGTCGTTCATTACTTCTCTGATTCAGAATGATCAAAAAACTTTTATCAGCAAATATAAATAAAGAATCATGATTTCTCAAAGTTTCCACTAAAAAGCTCACCTGGCATTAAAGGTCATGTTCAGTTTTTTTGTAAGCTTGTGCCTCAACTTGGTGTCTGTGGTCGTCCATTACTTCTCTGATTTAGAATTATCAAAAAAACTTTTATCAGCAAATATAAATAAAGATTCAAGATTTCTCCACATTTCCACTAAATATGTCCTCATTTAGTAGGACTCTATCATGTGTGTCCCCACTTGATGGTACTTGGACAATCATATGTGTGTCTCATATTGATTTTGTTAGAAAATGTCTTGTTATCACTTTTGAGCTCACCTCGCATAAAAGGTCAAGTGAGCTTGTGCTGATGTTCAACATTAATTTCATTTCAGGGCTTTAAAGTTTTACTAATATCTGTTCATCTGTACATCCCAATACATTTTCAATATATCACTTGATGCTGTCAATCACAGATCTTGTTGGTAGTGATGGTCTGATGATTAACAAAAGTGTCAAATTCTCCAGTCATTGGAGGAAAAGATATCAGCATGATACCTTATTTCTCTTATCTCAAATAACCAGAAAAAAAACATATTGGCACCAAATATAAATAAAGAATCATGATTTCTCAAAGTTTCCACTAAACAGCTCAACCTGGCATTAAAGGTCATGTACAGTTTTTGTAAGCTTGTGCCTCAACTTGGTGTCAGTGGTCGTCCATTACTTCTCTGATTTAGAATTATCAAAAACTTTTATCAGCAAATATAAATAAAGATTCAAGATTTCTCACATTTCCACTAAATATGTCCTCATTTAGTAGGACTCTATCATGTGTGTCCCACTTGATGGTACTTGGACAATCATATGTGTGTCTCATATTGATTTTGTTAGAAAATGTCTTGTTATCACCTTTCAGCTCACCTCGCATAAAAGGTCAAGTGAGCTTGTGCTGATGTTCAATATTAATTTCATTTCAGGGCTTTAAAGTTTTACTAATGTCTGTTTATCTGTACATCCCAATACATTTTCAGTATATCACTTCATGCTGTCGATCACAGATCTTGTTTGTAGTGATGGTCTGATGATTGGCAAAAGTGTCAAATTCTCCAGTCATTGATGGAAAAGATATCAGCACGATACCTTATATGGTCATGGTCATGGTTCTTGGACAATCATATGTGTCCCATATTGATTGTGTTAGAAAATGTCGTGTTATCAGCTTTCAGCTCACCTGGCATAAAACATTGTAAAAGGTCAAGTGAGCTAGTGCTGATGTTCAACATTAATTTCATTTCAGGGGCTTTAAAGTTTTACTAATGTCTGTTCATCTGTACATCCCAATACATTTTCAATATATCACTTGATGCTGTCAATCACAGATCTTGTTGGTAGTGATGGTCTGATGATTAACAAAAGTGTCAAATTCTCCAGTCATTGGAGGAAAAGATATCAGCATGATACCTTATTTCTCTTATCTCAAATAACCAGAAAAAAAACATATTGGCACCAAATATAAATAAAGAATCATGATTTCTCAAAGTTTCCACTAAACAGCTCAACCTGGCATTAAAGGTCATGTACAGTTTTTTTGTAAGCTTGTGCCTCAACTTGGTGTCAGTGGTCGTCCATTACTTCTCTGATTTAGAATTATCAAAAAAACTTTTATCAGCAAATATAAATAAAGATTCAAGATTTCTCCACATTTCCACTAAATATGTCCTCATTTAGTAGGACTCTATCATGTGTGTCCCCACTTGATGGTACTTGGACAATCATATGTGTGTCTCATATTGATTTTGTTAGAAAATGTCTTGTTATCACCTTTCAGCTCACCTCGCATAAAAGGTCAAGTGAGCTTGTGCTGATGTTCAACATTAATTTCATTTCAGGGGCTTTAAAGTTTTACTAATGTCTGTTCATCTGTACATCCCAATACATTTTCAGTATATCACTTCATGCTGTCGATCACAGATCTTGTTGGTAGTGATGGTCTGATGATTGACAAAAGTGTCAAATTCTCCAGTCATTGGTGGAAAAGATATCAGCATGATCCATGTACCTTAATTTCTTTTATTTCAAATAACCAGAAAAACATATTGGCACCAAATATAAATGTAGAATCATGATTTTTCAAAATTTCCACTAAACAGCTCACCTGGCATTAAAGGTCATGTAAGCTTGTGCCTCAACTTGGTGTCTGTTGTCGTCCGTTTCTTCTCTGATTCAGAATTATCAAAAAACTTTTATCAGCAAATATAAAAAAAGATTCAAGATTTCTCCACATTTCCACTAAACATGTCCCCATTTAGTAGGACTCTATCATGTGTGTCCCCACTTGATGGTACTTGGACAATGATATGTGTGTCCCATATTAATTTTGTTAGAAAATGTTGTGTTATCACCTTTCAGCTCACCTGGCATAAAACATAGTAAAGGTCAAGTGAGCTTGTGCTGATGTTCAACATTAATTTCATTTAGGGGCCCTAAAGTTTTACCAATGTCTGTTCATCTGTACATCCCAATACATTTTCAATATATCACTTCATGCTGTCCATCACCATGATCACAGATCTTGTTGGTAGTGATGGTCTAATGATTTACAAGTGTCAAATTTTCCAGTGATTGGTGGAAAAGATATCTTAACTTTTCTTAGTTCAATTAACCAGAAAAACATTAGCAACAACTAGGGCAAGAACGCTACAAAACGCACATATACCTCTTTTACTGAGATGCTGGAGGTGTATGACACCTAAATAACGTTCATATAACACAGATATTGCGGGTTTCAACGGGTATGAACCATATATAACGTGCATATAGCACTGATACTAAGTTTTTTTTATGAGAATGTCCTTTGGATAACATTATTATTAGACTTGAACTGACTTATTCTAGGGATAGACACCTACAAAACATTAATAAATCACTTTTACTGAGATTGGTGGAGGTGTTTGACCTCTAAAAGACGTTCATATAACAATTATACTGAGGTTTTCTAGAGGAATGACCCCTATGAAACGTTTATTGGCACTCATACCACATCTTTTATATCTATATAACACTTATACTGAGTGGTGAATGACCACTAGCGCACGTTCCTACAACACTGATAATGAGTTATTAGAGAATTTGTATGTGTAGGGAACGTTCCAAAAAATTCAGACTGAGATGTTTGAAGTTTATAACCCCTAGATAACGTTCATATAACACTGGTACTGAGTTATTTCAGGTGTATAACCCTAGATAAAATCCATATACCACTCATGCCGAGTTTTTCAAGGGATGTGATTCCTAGATAACGTTCTTAAACACTGATACTGAGATATTCTTGGTGAATGACCACTAGCGAATGTTCCTACAAAACTGATAATGAGTTGTTCGAGGTTTTTTTATCTGTAGAGAACGTTCCAAAACACTCTTACTGAGATGTTTGAAGTGTATAACCCTAGATAAAATTCATATCACACTGGTACTGAGTTATTCGAGGTGTAAAACCCTAGATGAAATTCATATATCACTGATGCTGATTTTTAAGGGATGTAATCTTTAGAAAACGTTCTTAAACATTGGTACTGAGTTATTCGAGGAGTATAACCACAAGATAACATTCCTATAACACTGGTCCTGAATTTTGCCAGGATATGAACCCTAGAAAACGCGTATAACACTGATACTTAGTTTTTGGAGGAGTGTGTCGTTTGGATTACGTTTTATAAGACTTGAATTGACTTTTTAGGGCTAGATCTTTACAAAACGTACAAATAAAGATTCACGATTTCTCAAAATGTCACAAAAAGGTCCTCATTTAGTAAGAATCTATCTTGTGTGTCCCCACTTTATGTTGCTTGGACAAGCATATGTGTCCTCACTTGATGTTACTTGGTCAAGAATATTTGTGTCCCAGTTTGATTTTTGTTAGAAATTCTATAACCCCTAGATAACGTTCATATGGCACTGGTACTGAGTTATTCGTGGTGTATGACCCTAGATAAAATGTATTTACCACTTATACTTAGTGTTTCCAGGACTTGATCCTTAGATAACATTCATATAACATTGGTTCTGAGTTTTCAAGATATATGATCCCTAGATTAACACTCGTACTGACAAATTCGAAGGGTATGACCCGTAGATAACGTTCATATATACTGCTTCTGAGTTTATCAAGGGTATGACCCATTTATAACGTGCATACAACACTGATACTAGTACTAAGTTTTTGAGGAGTATGTCCAAAACGTTCTAATAAGACTGGAACTGACTTATTCTAGGGCTAGAACCCAACAAAACGTACTTATAACACTTTCACTGAGATGTTTAAAGTGTATATCCCCTAGATAACGTTAATATAACACTGGTACTGAGTTATTCGACGTGTATAACCCTAGATAAAATTCATATACCATTGATGCTGAGTTTTTCCAGGGATATGATCCCAAGATAACGTTCTTAAACATTGGTACTGAGTTAATCGAGTGGTATGACCACTAGATAATGTTCCTATAACACTGGTCCTGTGTTTTATAAGGGATATGACCCCTAGATAAATAACGTTCATATAACACTGATACTGAGATATACTAGGAGAATGACCACTAGCGAACGTTCGATGTTTTGTATCTGTAGGGAACGTTCCGAAACACTCTTACTCAGATGTTTGAAGTCTAAAACCCCTAGATAACGTTCATATAACACTGATACTGAGTTATTAGACGTGTATAACCCTAGATAAAATTCATATACCACTGATGCTGAGTCTTTCCAGGATATGATCCCAAGATAACGTTCTTAAACATTTGTACTGAGTTAATCGATTGGTATGACCACTAGATAACGTTCCTATAACACTGGTCCCGTGTTTTACCAGGATATGACCCTAGATAACGTTCATATAACACTGGTACTGAGTTATTCGAGGTGTGTAACCGCTAAATCAAATACATATACCACTGATGCTGAGTTTTTCCAGGGATGTAATTCCAAGATAACGTTCTTAAACACTGGTACTGAGTTATTTGAGTGGTATGACCACTAGATAATGTTCCTATAACACTGGTCCTGTGATTTACAAGGGATATGACCCTAGATAAAAAACGTTCATTTTTTCCCAATTTTCCCACCAAAAAAGGGGGGTTTTTTTTAAAATTTTCATTTGGGGCCCCTTTTTTTCTTTTTTCCCTTTTTCCCCAATTTTTTTTAAAAGGGGGGGGTTTTTTTTTTTTTTTAAAAAAAAAAAATTTTTTTGGGGGAAAAAAAAATTTATTTCCCCTTTTTAAAAAAAATTTTTAAAAAATTTTTAAAAATTTCCCAAAAAAATTTTTTTTTTTTTCCCAATTTTTTTTTTTTTTAAAAAAAATTTTTAAAAAAAAAAAATTTCCCCCCTTTTTTTTAAAAGGGAAAATTTTTTTCCCCAAAAAAAAGGGTTTTTTTTTTAAAAAAATTTTTTTTTTTTAAAAAAAACATTTAAAGGAATTTGGGGGTTTTTTTTTTCAATTTTTTTTTTTTTTCCCCTTTTTTTTTTTTTCCAAAAAAATTTTTTTTAAAAAAAAAAAAATTTTCCCCTTTTAAAAAAAAATTTTTTTAAAAAAATTTTTTTTAAAAAAATTTGGGGAAAAAAAAAAAATTTTTTAAAATTTTTAAAAGGGTTTTTTGGTTTTCCCTTTTTCCTTGGGGAAAATTTTTTAAAAAATTCCCCCAAAAAAAAAATTAAAATTTTTTCCCCCCAAAAAAAATTTTTTTCTTAACCCCAAAATTTTTTTCCATTTTTTTTTTTTGGTTTGGTTTTATTTTTTGGAAAAAAGTTAAAAAATTTTTTTTTAAAAAAAAATTTTTTTTAAATTTTTTTCCTTTTTTAAAAAAAAAAAAAATTTTTTCCAAAAAAAAAAAATGGAAAAAAAAAAAACCCCAAAAACCTTTTTTTTAAAAAAGGGAAAAAGGGGGTTTTTAAAAAATTTTTTTTTAAAATTTCCAAAAAAAAGGGAATTAAAAAAACCGGTTTCCCCTTTTTTTTTTTCCCCTTTTTAAATTAAAAAATTTTTTTTTAAAAAAAAAAAAATTTTTTTCCTTTTAATTTTTTAAAATTTTTTTAAACCCAAAAAATTTTAAAAAATTTTTTTTAAAATGTTTTTTTTTCATTTTTAAAAAAGTTTAAAAATTTTGGTTTTTTTCCCTTTTTTTAAAATTTAAATTTAAATTTTTTTTTTTTTTTTTTTAAAAAAAGTGTTTAAATTTTGGGAAATTTTTGGGGGGAAAAGATTTGGAAATGTTTTTTTTTTTCAAAAACCAAAAAAAAAAAAAAAAAAAAAATTTAAAAAATTGGGGCCCTTTCCCCCCCTTTTTTTTTTAAAAAAAAAATTTTTTAAAATTTTTCGGTTTCCCTTTTTTTTTTTAAATTTTTTCCCCCCTTTTTTAAAAAAAAATTTTTAAAAATTTTTTTCCCTTTTTTAAAAAAAAATTTTTTTTTGGGATTTTTTTTCCCCCCGGGTTTTTTAAAAATTTTTTGGGTTTCCCAAAATTTTTTTTTAAAATTTTCTTTTTCCCCTTTTTATTGGGGAAAAATTTAAAAAGGTTAAATTTGTTTGGGGGTTTTAAATTTTTTAATTTTTAAAATTTAACCAAAAAATTTTTCCCAAAAAAATAAAATTTTTTAAAATTTTAAAATTTTTTAAATTTTTTTTTTTTGGGTTTTTCCTTTTGTTTTAAAAAAAAATTTTAAAAAAAAAAAAAAAACCCCCCCCAAAAAACCCATTTTGGAAAAAAAAAAAAAAATTTTTTTTTTAAAAAAACCCTTTAAACCCCCCAAAAAAAAAAAGGGGGTTTTTTCAACTTTTTTTTCCCCTTTTTTTTTTAAATTTTCCCCCCAAAAAAAAAATTTTAAATAAAATTCAAATTTTTTTAAAACTTCCTTTTTTAATTTTTTAAAAACCCCCAATTGGGGGAAAAACAAAATTTTTTTTTCCCCAAAAAAAATTTTTTAAAAAAAAGGAAAAATTTTTAAAATTTCCCAAAATTTCCCTTGGTTTTTTTTGGGGTTTTTGGGTTTTTTTTTTTTTCCCCAATTTAAATTTTAAAAAACTTTTAAAATTTTAAAAAAATTTCCCCTTTTTTTTTTGGGGGGCCCCCCAAATTTTTTTGGGGTTTTTTTTAAAAATTTTTTAATTTTTTCCCCCCAAAAAAAAAAAATTAAAAATTTTGGGTTTTTAAAATTTTTCCCTTTTTTCCCCCCTTTTTTTTAAATTTTTTTTTTGGTGTTTTTGGGGGTTTTTTTTTTCCCCCCGGGGAAAAAAAAAAAATTTTAACCCTTTTATTAAAAAAAAAAAATTTTCCCCCAAAAAAAAAACCCTTTTCCTTTTTTAAAACATTTTTTTGGCAAAATTTTTTTTTTTGGTTTTTTTAAAAATTTTTTAAAAAACCCCAAAAAAAATTCAAAAATTTTAAAAAAAAATTTTCCTTTTTTTTAAAGGGGGGTTTTTTTTTTTTAAAAAATTTGTTTTTTCACTTAAAAAAAAAAAATTTTTTTTTTTTCAAATTTTTTTTTAAAAAAAAAGGGAAAAAAAAAAAAAATTTTTTTTTTTTAAAGTTTTTTTAAAATTTTTTTTAAAAAAAAAAAAAATTTTTTTTTAAATAAAAAAAAAAATTTCCCAAATTAAATTTTTTTCCAAATTTTTCCCCCCCCCCGGTTTTTTTTTTTTTTTTTTTTTCCCCCCTTTTTTTTTGATTTAAAAAACCAAAAATTTTTTAAAATTTAAAAATTTTTTTTTTTAAAATTTTTTTTTTTTAAAATTTTTTTTCCCCAGGTTTTAAAAAATTTTTTTTAACAATTTTTTTTCCTTTTTTTTTAAAAATTTTTTTTTAAAATTTTTCCCCCAAAAAACCAATTTAAATTTGTTGGGGGGGGGTTTTTTTTTTAAATTTTTCCCTTTTAAAAATTTCAAATTCTTTCCTTTTTTAACCCAAAAACCAAAAAAATATTTTTTAAAAAAAAAATTTTAAAAAAAAGGTTTTTTTTTGGGGGAAAAATTGGGTTTTTTTTTTTCTCTTTTTTAAAAAAAAAAAAACAAATTTAAAAAAAATTAAATTTTAAAAAAAATTTTTTTAAAATTTTTTTTTTCCCCAATTTTCCCTTTTTTTAAAATTTTGTTTTCCTTTGGTTTTTTTTCCCTTTTTTAAAATTTTTTTTAAAAAAAAATTTAAAAACCCCCAAAAAAAAAAATTTTTAAAAATTTTCCTTTTTTCCCTTTAAACAAATTTAAATTTTTGGGGAAAAAAAAAACTTTTTTTAAAAAAATTTTTAAAAAAAATTTAAATTTTTTTAAAATAAATTTTTATTTAAAACCCCCCTTTGCCCCTTTTTTAAAAAATTTTTTTTGTTTGGAAAACTTTTTACCTTTGGGGGTTTTAAACAAAATTTTTTTTTCCCCAAAATTTTTTTTAAAATTTTTTTGGGCCCCCCCTTTTTAAATTTTTTTTTCCAAAAGGTTTTTTTTCCCGGGGGAAAAAAATTTTAAAATTTAAAATTTTTTTAAATTAACCAAAAAAAAAAAAATTTGGAAAAAAAAAAATAAAAAAATTTTTAAAATTTTTAAAAAGGGAAATTGGCCCAATTTTTTCCCTTTTTTTGTTTAAATTTTTTTTTTTTTTTTTTAAAAATTTTTAAAACCAAAAAACCCCAAAAAAAAAAAACCCCCAATTTTTTTAAAAATGGTTTTTTTTAAACCATAAAAAATTAATGGTTTGGGTTTTAAAATTTTCCCTTTTTTTGGAAAAATTTTTTTCCCTTTTAAAAAAAATTTAAAGGTTTAAACCCTTTTTTTTTTTTTTAAAAGGGGTTTTTAATTTTAAAAAAGGTTGGTTTTTTTTTTAAATCCAAAAAACATTTTTAAAAATTTAAAAGGTTTTCCCCCAAAACTTTTTTAAATTTTTGGGGGGGAAAATTTTCCCTTATTTTTGGAAAAATTTTATCCCTTTCCCCCAAAAAAATTTTTTAAATAAAAAAAACCCCAAAATTAATTTAAAAGGGGTTTAAATTTTAAAAATTTTTTTCCCACCCAAAATTTTTTTCCTTTTTTTTTTTGGGGGTTGTTTTTTTTTTTTTTTTTGGGGGAAAAAAAAAAATTTTTCCAAAAAACCCCAAAAAAAAAATTTTTTTAAAATTTCCCAAAAAAAATTTTTTTTTGTCCCCCTTTTTTTGGAAATTTTTTTTGGGCCCAAAATTTTTTTAAAAAATTTTTAAAATTTTTTCCCCCCCAAAAAAAAATTTTAAGTTCCTTTCGGGTTCCCAAATTTTTTAAAAAAAATTTTTTTTTTTTTTTTTTTCCCCCCCAAAAAAAACCCAAAATTTTTTTAAAATTTTTAATTTCCCGGGTTTAAAAAAAAAAAATTTTTTTCCTTTTTTAAAAATTCCCTTTTTTTCCCCTTTTTTTTTCCAAAAAAAAAACAAAAATAAATTTTTTTTAAAAAAAAAAAATAAAAAAGGGTTTTTTAAAATTTTTCCCCAAAATTCCCCGGGGGGTTTTTTTTTAAAATTTTTTTTTTTAACCCCTGGAAAAAATTTAAAAAAAAAAAAAAAAAATTTTTTTTTTTAAAAATTTCCTAATTTGTTTTTTCCCCAATTAATTTTCAAAATTTTCCCTTTATTTTTGTTAAAAATTTTTTGGTTTTTTTTTTAAAAAAATTGAAAAAAGTAAAAGTTTTTTTTTTTTTTTTTAAAAAAAAAAAATTTTAAAAAAAAAAAACCTTTTTTAAAAACCCTTTAAAAGGTTCCCTTTTTTTTTCCCTTTTTTTTTTTCCTTTTTTTTTTTAAAAAAAAACCCAAATTAAAAAAATTTTTAAAATTTAAAAAAACCCCCCCTTTTCAAAATTTCCTTTTTTTGGGGTTCCTTTTTTTGAAATTTTTTAAAAAAAAAAAAATAAAAATTTTTTTTAAAAAACCTTTTTTTTTCCCCCCCCAATTTTAAAAAAAGGGGGGGCTTTAAATTTTTAATTTTTTTTTTTTTTTTTTCCCCCCTTTAAAAATTTTTTTTTTTTTTTTTTTGGGGTTTTTTTTTTTTCCCCAAAAATTTCCAAAATTCTTTTGGAATTTTTTTTCCGGGAAAAATTTTTAACCCAAAAATCCAAAAACCAAAAAAAAAAAAAACCCCAAAAAAAAAAAAAAAATTTTTTTTCCCCACCAATTTTTTAAAAAATTTCCCCTTTTTTTTTTTCCCCGGGTTTTTCCAAAAATTTTTTAAAAAATTTAAATTTTTAAAAATTTTTTCCACCTTTTTTTAAAAACCTTTTTGGGTCCCAAATTTTTTGGTTTTTTAAAAATTTTTTAAAATTTCGGGTTTTTACCCGGTTCCCTGGAAAAAAAAAAAACCTTTTGCTTTTAAAAAATTTTTAACTTTGGGGTTTTTCTTTTAAAAAAATTTTTAAACCCCAATTTTTGGAAAAGGTTTGTTTAAAAAAATTTTTTTAAAAAATTCAAAAAATTTTAAATTTTTAAAAAAATTTTTCCAAAAAAAAAAAAAAAAAAAAAAAATTTTTTTTTTTGGGTTTTGGGGGGGTTTTTTTTTTTTTTTTTTGAAAAAAAAAAAAAAAACCCAATTTTTAAAAAATTTAAAAAAATTTTTTTTTTTTAAAAATTTTTTTTTTTAAAAATTTTTTTCCCCGGGGGAAAATTAAAATTTTTTTTTAATTTTTTAGGGTTTTTTTTTTTTTTAAATCCCCTTTTAAAACCTTTTTTAAAAAATTTTTTGGGGGCCCAAAAAATTTAAAACCCTTTAAAAATTTTTAAATTTTTTCCCAAATTTAAAAAAAACCCCCAAAAAAAATTTCAATTTTTAAACCAAAAATTTTTAAAAATTTTTTTTGGGAAGGGGGGTTTTTTTTTAAAAAAAAATTTTTTAAAAAAAATTAAAACCTTTTTTTAACCAAAAAAAAAAAAAAAAATTTTTTTGGTTTTTTTTTTTTCCCTTTTTAAATTTAAAATTTTTTTAATTGGGGGTTAAATTTTTCCCCCCTTTTAAAATTGAAAATTTTTAACCCAAATTTTTTTTTCCCCCAAATTTTTTAAATTTTTTTAAAAATTCCTTTTTTTTAAAAAATTTTAATTTTTTGGAAAAATTTTTTAATTTTTGGGTTTAAAAAATTTTTTTTTTTCCCCCCTTTTTTTCCCCAAAAAAAAAAAGGGGTTAATTTTTTTTTTTAAAAAAAATTTTGGGGTTTTTTTAAAAATTTTTAAAAAAACCCCAAAAAAAAAAATAATTTTCAAAATTTCCCCCCTTTTTTTTTTTTTTAAAATTTTTTTTCCCCTTTTTTGGGGGTTTTTTTAAAAACCTTTTTTTTCCCAAAAAAAAATTAAAAAATTTTAAAAAAAATTTTAAAATTTTAAATTTTTTTTTCCCCCCCCCCTTTTGGTAACTTGGTTCCCCTTTTTTTTTTTTTTTTTTTTTTATTTAAAAAACCCCCAAAAAAAAAGGAAATTTTTTTTTTAAAAAAATTTTTTTTAATTTTCTTGTTTTCCCATTGGGTTCCCAAACAATTTTAAAACCCTTTTTTTTTTTTAAAAAAAAAATTTTTCCCCTAAAAAAAAAAAATTCCCTTTTTTTAAATTTAACCAAAAAATTTTTCCCTTTAAAAATTTTGTTTTAACTTTCCAAAAAAAAATTTTTTAAATTTGTTTTTAAAAATTTTTGGGTTTTTTTTTTAAAAAAAAATTTTTCCAGTTTTAAAAAAAAACCAAAATTTACCTTAAAATTCCCCATTTAAAATTTTTTAAAAAAAAAGGGGGCCCAAATTTTTAAAATTAAAAAAATTTTTTTAAAAAAAAAACCCCCTTTTTTTTTTGGTGGCCCCTTTTCTTGGTTCCCCCTTTTTTTAAAATTTTTTAAATTTTTTAAAAAAATTTTTTTCCGATTTCCCTTTTTTTAAAAAAAATTTCCCTTTTAATTTTTTTTTTTTCCCCTTTATTGGTTTTTTAAAAAATTTTTTTAAAGAAATTTTTGGGTTTTTTTTAAAAAAAAAATTTTTAAAATTAAAAGGGAACCTTTGAAAATTTTTTTTTTAAAAAAAAAAAAAAATTTTAAATAAAATTTTTTTAAAAAAAACCCCCATTTAAAAAATTTTTTTTTTCCCCTTTTTTTCCCCTTTTTTTTTTAAAAATTTTTTAAAAAATTTGAAAAAAAAAAAATTTTTTCCCCCGGGAAAAAAAAATTTTTTTTTTTTTTTTTTTAAAAAGAAACCCATAAAGGAAAATTTTTTAAAAATTTTTTTTAAAAAATTTTTTCTTTTTTTAAAAAAATTTTTTTAAAGGTTCCCCTTTTTTTGGGTTTTTTTTGGGGTTTTCCCCTTTTTTAAAATTAAAACCCCTTTTTTTTTTAAAAAAGGGTTTTTTTTTTTAAAAAATTTTTCCCCCCCCAAAAATTTGTTTAAAAACAAACCCTTTTTTTTTTTAAAAATTTTTTTTTTTTTTTAAATAAAAATTTTTAAAAAGGGGGGGGTTTTTTAAAAAAAATTTTTTTTAAAAGGGCCTTTAAATTTTTTTAAATTTTTTTTAAAAAAAAAAACCCCAAAATTAACCCAAAAGGGTTTTTTTTAAGTTTGGGGGGGTTTTTAAACCCTTTGAAAATTTAAAATTTTTAAAAAAAAAAGGATTCCTTTTTTTTTAAAAAAAAAAACCCTTTTTCCCCCTTTTTAAAAAAGGGTTTTTTTAAATTTTTAAAAAAATTTTTTCACCTACCTTTAAAAAAATTTTGGTTAATTTTTTTTTGGGCTTTTTTTTTTTTTTCCCCCAAAAATTTTTTTAAAAATTAAATTGTTTTCCCAAATTTTTATTTTTTTAAAAAGGTTTTAAATTTTTAACTTGGGGAAAAAGGGTTTTTTAATTTTTTTTTAAAAAAAAATTTAAAAAAAAAAATCCAAAAAAAAAAAATTTAAAAAAATTTTTTTTTTTGTTTTTTGGGTTTTTCCTTTTTTTAAAAAAATTTTTGGGAAAATAAAAAGGGTTTCCTTTTTTTTAAAAATTCCCTTTTAAACCCCCCAAAACCCCCAAAAAAAATTTTTTTTTTAAAAACATTTAATTTTTTTAAAAAAAAATTTTAAATTTGGGGAAAAATTTCCCCTTTTTTTTTTAAAAAAACTTCCCCAAAATTTTTTTTTTTCCTTATTAACCTTAAAACCCCAAAAGGAAAAAAAAATTTTTTTTTTTTTAAAAAAAAAAAAAAAAAAAAAAATTAAAAAAAATTTAAAAACCACAAAAAAACCCCCCTTTTTAAAGGTTGGAAAAAAAAAAAAGGGGGGGGGTTTTGGGGAAAATTAATTTGAATTACAAAAATTTTTTAAAAAAAAAAATTTTTTTTTTTTTAAAAAACCCCCAAAATTTTTTTTTTTTTTCCCAAAAGGTTTTTTAAAAAAAATTTTTTTCCCCAAATTTTTTTTTTTTTTTTTTTAAAACCCCCTTTTTTTAAAAAATTTTTAAGGTTTTTTAAAAAAATTTTTAAATTGTTTAATTTCCCCCTTTTTTAAAATTTTTTTATTTCTTTAAAAATTTTTTTTTTTTTAAAATTTTTAAAAATTTTTAAAGATTTAAAAAAACCATTTTTTTTTTAAATTTTTTCCCTTTTAAAAAAAATTTAAAAAAAAAAAATTTTTTTTTCCAAAATTTGGGAAAAATTTTAAACCCCAAAATTTTTTTGGGGGGTTTTTTTTAAAAATTTTTTTTTTTTTTGGGGGATTAAAAAAACCCAAAAAATTTTTTTAAAAAAAAATAAAAAAAAATTTTCTTTTGGGGAAATTTTTATTAAAGGTTTTTAAAGTTTTTTTTTGGGCCCCGGGTTTAAATTTTTTTTAAAATTTAAAAAAACCCTTTTTAAAAATTTTTTTTTTGGGAAATTTTCCCCTTTTTTAAATTTTTTTTTTTTTTTTTTTCCCAAAAATTTTTAAATTTTGGGCCTGGTTTTTTTTTGGGGGTTTTTTAATTAATTTTTTTCCAACCCCCTTTTTTTTTTGGGGGTTTTTTTTTTTTTCCCCTTTTTAAAATTTTAAAATTTTTTTTTTTTAATTTTTTTTTAAGGTTAAAAAATTTTTTGGGTTTTGAGGGGAAAAATTTAAAAAAGGCAAATTTTCCGGGTTTAAAAAAAAAAAAATTTTTTTTTTTTTAAATTCCCAAAAAAAATTTTAAAAAAAAAAAAATTTTTTTTTAAAAAATTTTAAAACCCCCCAAAAAAAAAAGGAAAAACCCCAAAATTTTGGTTGGTTTTTCCTTAAAATTTTTTTTTTTAAAAAAATTTAATTTAAAAAAACTTTTTAAAAATAAAAAAGGGGGAATTTTAAAAACTTTTTTTAAAATTTAAAAAACCTTTTTTTTAAAAAAGGGAAAATTTTTTATTTTCCAAAATTTTTTTAAAAAATTCTTTTTTTTAGTTAACCCTTTAAAGGCCAAAAAGGGGTTTTTTTTTTTGGGGGAAAAAAAAGTTTTTTTGGTTTTCCCAATTAAAAAAAATTTAACCCTTTTTTTAAAATTTCCAAAAGGTTTTAAAATTGGGGAAATTTTGGAAAAAAATTTCCCCAGGGTTTGGAAAAAAAATCCCTTTAAAAAATTCCCAAAAATTTTTTTAAAAATT
>JAASAO010000416.1:0-74045 GCA_017311375.1 Mytilus coruscus | reverse complement strand
TCGTCAACTTCCGTTTTTCTTAGTGGTAATACACCTTCTTCAATCGTATCTAATGCATTTTATATTTTATATTGCCACAATATACGTCCTTCGTCAATGCTATCTTTAACTCCTCACACAGATAAATGAGGCGAAACAAAAGACGATTGACAAAGACACTACATAAGTTTAACGGTCACAAGCCCAATTAGTTGACCGATACGATGTGTCTTTGTCTCCATTCACCATGTTCACTAGTGGCTTTAATTCTGATGAAAAGTATTTGATTTGTATAATCAATGAATTTGTTCTTTTCTATATCATGCCATTTTTGACTGAGTCAGGACTTGCATGTCGGGAACATTGTGTATTGTAGATAATTAACCGTATGCTAACCTCAGAGTTAACTTTGAAAAGAATCCAGAACAGGATATATTGATTTTGTCAGAAAGACAGATTGTCAATTTACATATATTATTTAAGTTATTTTTTGTCGATTTTCAAATGAATGAAATCCTCAGTTTTTGGATTTTGAATATTTCACCTACTATTTGGACAGTATTAATTCACATATATGCTCTTTAGCTTTTCTTTTGTAGAATCGAAAATTGATAAAATTATCATTAAACATTATATTTTTTCTGGAGCAATATTTGTTATAATTCATAACAGTCAGGAAATTTGGTCCATTCTAAGTTCAAATCTTCCAGCTAGAGCCATATTTGGAAGTATGGCTTATTGATCAGAGGAGCGTACTGTCACTGACATAGATGGGAACTCGGAACAGGGAAACATTTGTAATTCTGTTCATAATTTTTTATCATTAATTTCATTTCCTGGTTTTATTTCCATCCATTGTTTTCATCACACGCTTGATAAAGAACTAAAAAGGTCAATAATTCAAACAAAACAGTACAATAACGTATAATGACTATATGAGCAAACTTAGTGTTTTGTACGTTCGGTAAATGTCAGAAGTCATGGATATGGTATTGTAATTCATATCTATAATGTAATATCACTACTTTTAATTCTTCCATTGTTTTCCACATAATACGCATGATAAAGAGCTAAACAGGTGAATAGTTCAATGGCGAAAAATACAGTACAAGAAGTAACGATGATTATATAAGCAAACCAAGTGCTTTGCATTTTTGATCAATGTCAGAAGTCGTGGATATGGTATTGTAACTCATATCTACAATGTAATATTACTACTATTTCCTGGGTTTATTTCCTTCCATTGTTTTCCACATACGCACGATAAAGAGCTTAACAGGTAAATAGTTCAATGGCGAAAAATACAGTACAAGATGTAACGATGATTATATAAGCAAACTAAGTGCTTTGCATTTTGGTAAATGCCAGAAGTCGTGGATATGGTACTATTCAGAACATCGGCAACTGTACTTAAATAATTGTTATCTTACTTTCGGCTAAAAGAGTTAAAACAACGTTTTTCTCAATTCAATTATCAGGCTTTTAATATATTCCACTGATGACTGATCCAGATAAAAAGGTTGCTGTTGTGAAGTATTAAAAACTCTGATACATAATTATGTGCCTGTCCCAAGTCAAGAAACCCGGCAGGGAATGTCAGTAGTAATATCGAATTTTTTTGGCTGCAACAGGATATGGTGTTGCAAGTCTATGATGATTTTATTTATCTTCAATGTTTTCTGTTAAATGCATTCACAAAATTATAAAACTCGAAATAATGTAGAGATTGTTCCTCTGGTATCTTTCACCTCTCTTTACAAACCTGAATAATCTAAAAGACTGTAGGTTGGCCTCTAGACATACATGTTATTACAAGTTAAATGTAATTTGTGTTTTGATAAATTATTATAAAGCTTACCAAGAATTGAGGGAAAATATAACGATCATAGCTACAGTACAGTATATATAAAAATAAGGAGATGTGGTATGATTGCTAATGCAACAACTATCCTTCATAGTTCAAATGAAGTGGACGTAAACAACAACAGGTAACCACACGGCCTTCAACAATGAGAAAAACCCAAACCGTATAGTTGGCTATAAAAGACTCCGACATGAAAGATATGAAACAATTCAATTGAATGAACAGCCTTATTTTTAACAACACAATTTACGAAAAACAAATGACAGGTGTGAACCAACGACAAACAACGAACTACAGGCTCCTGACATGTGACAGGCACATTATAATGTGGCGGGGTTGAACATGTTTGAAGGCGCCAACCCCCTTTTTAAACCTGGGACAGTAGTGTAACAATACAAAATAAGAACAAACAATAAAAATCAGTTGAAAAGGGCTTAACTCATCAGATCGATAAAAGGCGGAAAAAACATCTAAAAAACACAGACTGGACGTGGCAGGGTATTTATACATCCCTGAAAACAAAACAGACACAAAGTACAGATCGGAGAGAATTTGGAGTTACAGGCAGCTAGTTCAAAGCCAATAAAAATTAATATTATCATGGATAAAAAAAATATTGAACCTAAGACAAAAATATCAATGAGTACACATCCAACATCTAATGGATCTAGTTTAAAGACGTCATTCACCGTCGAAGAAAAACATGAACGTGTGCAAAGCCTAAATATAGGTATTAACAGATTGTAGTACCGTATTCAAAGTTCATGTTTCATTGATATAGAAATACAGGGAACCTAAAAACTACTGTTATCTTCAGTGGGTGTCGAATAATCCAATAAGACATGTTTCAGAATAAATGTAAATATCAATATTTTATTTTACATTGTACAACCTTAATTAATAGCAATCATGTGATATTGGCATATGTTTTTATGTATAACAAGCCTTTACTCGACCACTAGCTGGACTATTTGGAGGGACGACAATCGTGATATTGTCCGTAGCGTTCTCACTCCTGTTCGTCTCGTATCATCTGCAGATATGTTATCAGTTGTATTTTTTTCAACAAAAATAAGAAAAGCAGCTTATTATTTTATTTTATTGTCATTGTAAAAAATAATTCTCCAAACATTATGTATAAAAATCTACAGTATAGTAATTTGGCTGCAAAATAATTCAATTTATTGAAATTTACATTTCCTGCAAATACATTACAAAACCATGCCTTGTCAATTAAGTTTGAAATGACTTATTCAAGGTCATGAAGGTGCAATGCTAAAATCACAAAGAAGAAGTTAAAATAATAAAAAATAAATGGGGAATGTGTCCATGGGACACAGATGATGCCCCCGCCTCTTGCATATCATATAAAGTTATAAAGGTTTATACTGAAGAACGTTAAAAGTGATACTACCCAAATTTGTACTTGATCTGAGTTTTGTGGTAATGAGTATTGTGTATAAGTTTCATAACATTTTGTTGAGGCAAACTTAAGTTAGAGAACTGAAAAGAAAAATTCAGCAATTTTCCCATTTGTAAAGGGGCATAACTCTAGAACAGTAAAAGTGACACCACCAAAAATTCAAACTTGATCGGTGTTTTGTGGTAATAAACATTGTGTATAAGTTTCATAACATTTGAGGCAAACTAAAGTTAGAGAACGGAAACGAAAAATTCAGCAATTTTTTCCATTTGTAAAGGGCATAACTCTAAAACGGTTAAAGTGACGCCACCAAAATTCAAGCTTGATCTGTGTTTTGTGCTAATAAGCATTGTATATAAGTTTCATAACATTTGGTTGAGGCAAACTAAAGTAAGAGAGAACGGAAACGAAAAATTCAGCAATTTTTCCATTTGTAAAGGGGCATAACTCTAGAACGGTTAAAGTAACGCCACCAAAATTCAAACTTATCTGTGTTTTGTGGTAATAAGCATTGTGTATAAATTTCATAACATTTGGTTGAGGCAAACTAAAGTAAGAGAACGGAAACGAAAAATTCA
Source organism: Mytilus coruscus (assembly GCA_017311375.1). NCBI lineage: Eukaryota > Metazoa > Mollusca > Bivalvia > Mytilida > Mytilidae > Mytilus > Mytilus coruscus. The sequence goes on along the minus strand of JAASAO010000416.1, from coordinate 70,201 downwards.
GCAATTTTTCCATTTGTAAAGGGGTATAACTCTAGAACGGTTAAAGTGACGCCACCAAAATTCAAACGTGATCTGTTTTTTGTGGTAATAAGCATTGTGTATAAGTTTCATAACATTTGGTTGAGGCAAACTAAAGTAAGAGAACGGAAACGAAAAATTCAGCAATTTTTCCATTTGTAAAGGGGTATAACTCTAGAACGGTTAAAGTGACGCCACCAAAATTCAAACTTGATCTGTGTTTTGTAGTAATAAGCATTGTGTATAAGTTTCATAACATTTGGTTGAGGCAAACTAAAGTTAGAGAACAAAAACCAACTTTGGGACGTACGGACGTACGGACGGACAAGGGTAAAACTTAATACCCCCTCCGCTACGGCGGGGGCATAAAAATATCAGTATTTGTTATTTTGATATACTTCGAATAAACAAATAATGACGAGTAACTGTTAGTGACACATATCATATTTATAGAAATCGTTCAATCTGAATGAAATAAATATCCTGTATCCAATCAGGATCCAGGGTCTGAATTGTTATCAGACTGAGAAATCTTTTTTTTTAATTATTTTCCTTGTGCAATTCCTTTGCTCATTATGGCTCCATTATCACTGAGATACATCACAGGCCACACCACGTAATCAACAATGGCACCAGACTTTGTAAAAGGGGTGAATTTGTCCTTATCAAAAGCATCCCCACTTTTACAACTAAAATCAAGTACGACAGGCGGGTCCTGCGTACACATATACAAACATAGCTGTAAACATTCAGTGATGAACGCATCACCATTTTTGCCGCCAACATGAAGAATAGTTTTAATTTCCGGCAACTCTTTAATATTCTGCAAAATAGATTTTAATAATTTAAAAGAAATATTATCTCTGACATAGATAAAAAGCATACTTTACAGTCATCCAAAATATGTTTAAATTATGATAAAAGTTAAATAAAAGGGGCATAAGTTGCTTAATTCATGTCCATCGAATTTGTCCAAACTCTTAAGTTTGATTTATATGAATAAAACGTGAAACAGAAGTTTCACAGAAATCAATAAAAAAAGGTATAGAAGCGTTACAGAGCACCAACGTATGCATGTGTATTTCTAAATGGGCGCTATCTCATTAACCATCGACATGACCCACAGAACTGTCGTTGTGCAAGTTCCCCACGTTATAATTATTAAACCTACATTTATGTTATCACATATTACCTTGGTTACATAATCAATTTGACGTGTCACAGAGACTTGTATTAAGTCCTTCAATGTTTTTAAAACAGGATCATGCCCTTCTTTTCCACCGTCATACTAAAATTATAAAATGAAAGAAGAAGACAATTCCTTATGTGTATTGCAGAGAATATAATGTCATAACGATTTTAGTTAATTAAGTATCACTTTATAAATCTTCCATATTAAATTAAAAATAGGCGAACATGATGCCTTGTTTTTATGATTACAAAAAACAAATCCAGAAACATATCACCTCATTAAGAATCCGTTACAGGTTAATAAATTCAACAAAGATACCAGGATTGAAATTGTGTACGCCAACTTCGCGTATCGTCTACAAAAGATTCATCAAGACCACTTGTGTTTTACAATTAAATATGATCTTTTTATTTTCTTAACAACAAATTCAATTAAACGTATATTACCTGTTTGTCAAAGCAGTCTTCTGGATATCCAACAAGTTTTGCAATTTCCCTTCTATTGTTTGAAATTGTATTTTTACAGGTATCATACATCACCTGTAAGAGAAGTTAAACACTAGAAATGACACAAAATCATGAGATTGTTAAGGAATTTAAACGTATAGAAGGTCGAATACAGGTACCCACAAATATTCTATGCGGGTGCAGGATTTTCTCGCTGTGTTGAAGACCCATTGGTGGCCTTCGGCTGTTTTCTGCTCTTTGGTCGGGTTGTTGTCTCTTTGACACGTTCCCCATTTCCATTCTCAATTTTATGGTTTGTGTCTTTGTTAGATCATCAACCTATTTCATTATCTTTAAAATGTGCATTAGCTGTTAATAATGGTATTCATTTAGTTAGATATTTTTATCTAAATGTAAGAATTTATTAACGAACTGCGTCTAACAGTTGTAAACATTAGTTCAGTTTTCAAAAGGTTTCATTTGTAGATATCAGTTATATTATTAATCACTTAGAGTAACCTATATTTAAAGTAAAATTTTCTGTTAACATTTTTCAATTTGTTTTCTATATTTTCAGCAAAATTAATAAGGATCGAATATAGATTGGTTTTGTGGTCCTTCAAATTAAAAAGGTAACTGTATCAAATATAAATGCTGTATTTAAGAAAAAAATATCAATTGAAATTTTCCTGTAAAACGATATTTTATTTGCCTTATAATTTTATGAAATAGAACAAATAAAATTTCGCTTTAATTTACAAGATTGATTGTGAGTACTTGGAAATTGCAAACCGTTAGTGCGCTGACAATTTGTTTTACGCCAATTTCATCAGAGTCATCAGTCTTCTCAGTTATAGCGTCTAAAAGGTTAGTCCATGCATTGTCATAAATTTCTCGAAACTTTTCTGATAATTTTTCTGGTCTGTTAGGATCACTCAAGTCAGCAATAGCTGGGTTATTGTCCTTCATTTTCATTCCAGCCACCTTACTTAATCTACAAAAGTATAACAAATCTGGTTAAATCCAGTTAATGGTTGTGAACGTTAAAAAGGCAAAACTATGTTTTGCGGAGGGGATGCCCTATTAATGGAGTAGACTTCATTATATTTGTTAAAAAGTAAAATCAAATAATGTAAATGATTTCAGCATATGAATAGCACTGTTTAACTAGTTACATCAACGATGCTATCTTTTTTAACAAAAAAAACTCATCAAAGATATCAGGCATATGATTTTGTACACTAGACGCGCGTTTCGTCTACAAAATACTCGAATGCAAAAAAGTTAAAAGGCCAAATAAAGTACGAAGTTGAAGAGAACTGAAGGCCAAAAAGTCCTAAATGTTTTTGACAAATACAGCAAAGGTAAACTATCCCTGAGGTAGAATGTAACAACATCATCTGAAAAATCAAAATGCAGCTAATGTCAAAGCCTAACATTCTTGCCAGTTACTATACTCATATAATCAAATTATTCAACCTATGGAGGCATTTTATAAGACATTGCGAGGTGTTTCGTGCTGTGTGCTGTATCAAATAAAACAAAGTACGCAGCTTTCCACTTGATTTTTTGCAATTAATTCTAACGCTTTTATGTTGTACCACTTACAAGGCTACGACACGGTTGAGGGTGTTAAACAAATAGTTCGACCCCTCACATTATGTATGTGCATGTTCCCGTTCAAGGGCCTGTAAAACAGCGGATGTCGTTCATAGAAGTTTATTTTATTTATTTTTGTTTATTGTTTTATCGTAATTCAGGCTCTTCGTAGTCTCGTTTGAACTGTTTTAAATTTTGTCATGTTTGGGAAATTTGGATTAGAGCGTACTTTACATATAGTTGCGTACATCCACGACATTTGGTCTCTGTTGTTATAGGCAATGATAAAATGTAATTGAAAAGTTGTCTCCTATGTTTTATTTAATTATAATGGTAAATACAAGTCGTACCTTTGCATTAATGATTCTTTTTCACCTTTGAGTGTTTCCACCATTACCTGCATTTCTCTATACTGTCTACTTGGGGCCGTCTGTGGGCGTTGCATGTTGGCAAGTCTAAATGAAATAAAAAAAAGCAAATGACATGTTTTCAGAAGAATCGATGAAACTAATGTGCAAACAAACACAATGACAAAATGCATCAATATTTTATGGGATACCTTACATTTTTAAATGAAAGATACAGATATATGCAATATTTATTTATATGTATAAATAACCGTAAATTAATCGTAAATTCTAGTTCTGAAAAAGCCTGATTTTATCCATTAGATATGAAATTGCTTGTAACCGTGTTATAAAATTTAGGACAGCAAACTCTGTAAGTTGAAGATGTACAAAAAATGTCTGAATATATCACAAAATAAAAAATAATCTTTTACATATTTCATTCAGGATCCAAACCATAAATAGGAGATTAAGGACAACGCATATTTCCAAATGGTTACAAAATATGGAACATCTTAACTTGTCTAACTTCGGTTACATGAAGCCAACAAAAAGTCGTCGGCATACAAGTATGGCTATGTCCTCAACATTACAACATTAAAGACAAAAAAGTAACCTGGCTACATCAAATTTTCAACAACAAACAAAGTAATATCTACTGACTAAAAAAACAATTCAATCTATGAAGAACGATTCTAATACAACCCTTCTCTTCTCGGTTATACCGCAACTTGTGTTGCATACCTTTCATCCTGAGTCTGTTTTATTTTCTGGTAAGCAGCTTTATATTTATCACACCTGTAAAATATGTATTATTTAATTAATCTGCTAGTATGCAAAGTTTTCCTAAGCAGAGTAAATAAGATAAAAATAAAATTGAGAATGGAAATGGGGAATGTGTCAAAGAGACAACAACCCGACCACAGAACAGACAACAACAAAAGGTCACCAATAGGTCTTCAATACAGCGAGAAATTCCCGCACCCGGAGGCGTCCTTAAGCTGGCCCCTAAACAAATATATATACTAGTTCAGTGATAATGGACGTCATACTAAACTCCAAATTATACACAAGAAACTAAAAGTAAAAATAATACAAGACTAACAAAGGCCAGAGGCTCCTGACTTGGGACAGGCGCAAAAATGCGGCGGGGTATATACATCCGATTTCCTGAAAAAAATAAATCACTATTTGTTATCAGGATTAAACATGCTATACGTATTACATGATGTATTAAGGTAGCTAGGGTGTCCAAATGTTAAACGATAGATTTTTCTTAAACTTCTGTAAAAAAAAACTTCAGGGATTTTTCAAATTTCAATATAAAAACTGGGGGTCACAGACCTTGTTTTTTCGTTAAAATACATTTAAATTGACGAAATCACAGAGATTTTTTTGTATATGGGTTATATAGGGGAAACTTAATTTTTCCTTATTGAGGAAACATTAAAAGATAGAATTTGTTAAAATTCAATGAGAAAATTGTTTTTCATCAATACTTCCAAAATATCGAATAAAAATAGGGGTCACAAACCTTGCTTTCTTGAAACACAAAAACAAAAAAACACAAATTGTCCTTTATCAAATTAAGTTCAATTATCTGCCCTTTATTTTCAAGCATTTTTCTGGAAATTTTAAATCCACCTAACGACACTTATGTTTTGATAGTTTAATCATTAAATTTGAATTTTAAGATGTTTCTGTTATATATTGAATGATACTTGGTAAAATATTTTTTAAACAAGAAAGTATTTTTACAACATGCCCAGAAGGCATGCTAAGAAAAAGACACCCGATCTACCTTAACTGCACGTTCATTTTTGTTTAAACTAATGTTTCTTTTTTGTTAGCTCAAAATGTTATCATGTTGTAGTTATAGTTCTTCAATCTTCTGTATTTTCTTCTCAACAAAGTGTTATCTTCTTTTCAATTTATGGTTTTTGATTGCCCCTAGTTTACATCTTCTTTTTCAACTATATTTTTTTATAATTGACGACAACAACCTTATATCATAATTGGAAAGTAATAATTTTAAGGAAAGTAAACATTTATGTGGATTAAAGTACCACTGCATCCAAATTCGTCTATTTACCAGTCAGACAGTTTACGAATTTGAAATACTATTTATTATTTGTCTGAAAAATACTGTTATTTTCCGTGTAAAAAGGTATAAATTCACTTTGTTGCTCAACGTACAATTGTACCGGTAAACATCGTAAAAATGCAACCAAGGATTTTCCACCAAAAGATAGTTATTTTGGTAACTTTCATTCTCTACTAGTTTTTAAACATTCTGACTCAGAATTTATTCTAGAACATTGATGGGCACTTTGTTTATAATTTGAAAAGACAAATAAAGACTTAAATTACATTTGTGACAGGTTATCCTTTTCTTTAATTTGCTCTTGTAAATTCTGCTGTAGGTCATTCTTCTGTTTAACTTCCTCTTTTAACTTCTTCTGTAGAGTCGTTACCATCTTCTTCGTTTTTTCTTCAGGTAATTTTAAAACTTTCAAGATTCTATTTTTATAGAAATAGCTAAGTTTTAATATTTATAATTACAATTTAATAAGATACCTTGTGTATTGCTGTACAATGAACACAATCTAACAAAAACATTCATAAATTTAAATTGTTTTTGACTCATTTTAAAGAAACAAAACAAGCCGATTTGTAATCAGACGTGTTTTTTTCAAATTTGAAATTGTGAATATGTTTTGTAAAGACTGAACTGAATAAAACTGGATTAAATATATAACAAAATATATTCTTGATGATTCAATTGACATATTACAATTGAAATTTTGAAGTTGGCAATATAAAATGAATACTAAAATTACATGGCCACCCGTAAAAATGCAAAAGGATTGATACAAAGTCAATCGATATCAGATGCAAAACCAGAATGCATTATTTATGAAAATATCTCATATCTTTGGACGGTTAAAGCCAAAATAAAAAAAAATCAAGAAGATTGTGTTTAAGAACATCGGTATTGTACAAAAAAAGTAACGATCTGTGAAAGCAGACATTGAAATACTTTGTCAGGCAGACAAAATCTGGAACAGCTGTTTACCATTATATTTCAATCTTTGCATGACATTTCAATAACAGTGTATGTAAGCATTCAATTTATTTGAATATTGTCAAAACATCAGGTTCAGGTCGTCCCCATTTTTATAGCATAATAAAGGAAATTCCTGGTTAACCAAAATTGTATTTGATGACTTTTGTTATCAGTGACGCTCATACAAATAACGAAACTGTTGATAACAAGGGATAATAATTTACTATTTTCTACTACAATTATCAATGAACCGTATTTTTACCTCTCATTTTCCTCAGTGAGACTTTGGATTAAGTCGTTGTGTTCTTTCAGCCGATCTTCAATGTCCTTGAATGACTCATGTTTTGCTTGAGTTCTCAAGAAAGAAAGAAATAACAAAGTAATTACAAGGCAGTATACATTATTGTAGTCAGAAACGACTTTAGTTCCACGAAGTAGATGTAAATAGGATAAGATTCCTTTAATGTAGTTTCGAATCACTTCAAAATGTTCAAGGACTTATCTTTTTAACTTTTATTGATTACGATGCAATAAACAAAATTATTGTTTATTATTAAATAAAAATAAAATTTAATATAGAACATAAATGTGTGTATAGATATTTGTTTGAAAGTCAGCAAATTCAAAAATATCAATAAGGTCGATTACGAATGCAGTTTATCATAAGACACTTTGGTTATGCTATAAAAAAAACACGCAGCAGATACCAAAGGGAGAATAAAAACGAATAATGAGAAAGGAGACCAGCAAAGATCGGGGATCATATTAGCGCTACAGAAGGGTAAGCATTTGATACTCTATATATGGCTTCCGTCGTGTGGCCTATGGTCTGTCCAAATTATTTGTTAAATCTCATTCGGTTATGTCAGGAAAGGAATTTGGGAGAATGGCTATATTTCATAACGGGCAACCAATTTATAATGGCGCCAGTAAAAATACCGAAGGATAGACTTCAACAGTACAACACAAAATCCTTAGTTCAATAGCTTCCTTATAAGCAAAAACCCCCAAAACGGAAGTTATGAAAGGAAACGTAAGCTCTGGAATATCGTATAGGGTTGCTTGAATGTTACTACATAGAAATGGAAGTTCACAATAGGAAAGCTGAAACTATCTTCTTTGTCGTTTAGTTTGACCCCCCTCATTGTTATTTTTTTTATTGATTGTAAGTCATTAAGCTGAGAGAGACTGTATCTTTGTTATACTTTATTTCAAGTTTGATGGATAAGGTGAGTTCAACACATTCACCACATTTTGAATAGTCGAGTGGAGGACATAATCTATTTAGCAGAAATTATTAAAGGATAGTTATGCAAGCCTCTTTTCATTCTTCCTAAGAAGCTCTGTCTGAAGTCTGTCTCATATAATTAAGGGACTAATTCGTCAAAAAAAAACCAAAAAAAACCAGGAGAATAATTATTCACATGCGATAATATGTTGAACACCTCCAAACGTAACAAATGTGTTGCCAATAAAATCACGCAGAAAGATTAACACATGCAGTGTACAAACATTTTCATGTTCCAATTTCAAAACTCAAAATCTATTTGCATTCAGTAAAGATACTGGGGAGAACAAATATATTTAAAGTACATACATGTATGTATCTTGTTGTATGTATGTTGTTTAATGCCGACACTTACCCTTGCTAATCAAACTGAGTTTTAATTTTATTACGTATATGTATAAAGTTGTATAAAATAAATCATGAAAAAGATTACATGTAGTTCTTTTCCAATAGAAATGGTTTACAGTGGTTTTCAGACCAACTGACAATATCGTCAAATGATTCAACAATTAAACGTTAATTGTTTTTTTATATACAAGCAATTGCATAGTAAATATAATAATAAGTATGAAAAGTATATGATGTAATCGTCAGTGGCATAGCTTTTTTGGCGGAGCCTTCATCATGTTTATGTCATCGTTTTGTCTATTGTTCCAAATCCCATATTTTCCTTGTTTGGATCATCTATTTCCACGTATTTACATTGATGTACCACTGAATTATCTACATATTTAACGTCAAATGGAAACGAATTGAATGACCAAACCAATGGACAAAAGTATCTATTAAACGAAATTTGTGTATTAAGACATCGATGGTCATTAGAAAATGCATAAGAATTTCAATATGTTGTATACTAACATTCCTTGAATTAATTTACTATCAACTAAAGAGCCGAATAATGATATCTCACAGCAGCAAGAAAGCGCTTAAATATTAATTGATTCTAATCAAATATCATATAACTCAATAATGATACACTTTCAGCATCAGCACCACTGTTTAAACAGCTTGGGTGGAGGACAGTAGAGAACAGCATATCATGCCCTTAATCTGTTTTGTTTCATACATGCATTAAGTATGAAGCCCTTGTACATTTAACTGACAAATTTGACAAATTTGACGTAATGCCAGAATTCAATATTGTTTGAGAAAAAATCAACCTCAAGTACAACTTCATTAAAAAAAGATTCAAACAAATATTTGTTGTAACATAAAGAAGCTGTGTAATTTTATATGCATAATGATTTTTCACATACTTACTTAAATTTTAAATATTGTTGAGGTAATTTGACTGATGCCAATACTATATAAATTCATCATGTATAATTGTTATGAAAAGTGTATATTTCTTAGCAATTTCTCATTTGATTTTCTTACATGTGTGTTTGTTCTTATATGCTGACCTGTCGACTTGATGCCCTGTATGGTCAGGGTTAGTTTTAGGGTTAGGGTTAGGGTTATTTGTCTACCTGTTAGTATATTGATCAAACCTCCCCTAGGACTCAGCGTATGAATATTATAAATACCAGCGAAAGAATTTAGCCGGAACTACCTAAATGTATACTATACTTGGGCCATGTTTTCTTAATATTTCTTTTCCTTATATTTTTTAATTTTGTACTCATCAACCTAGTTTTAACACTTCAACCTGACAATAATTTTTTGAAAGACTTAAAATTATATCTTTAATTGATATATGTGCATGGCAAAAAAAAGTTTTATACAACCCCTAAATGCCTAACTAAATTTTTACTCATAAATATGTCAGATTAAGATGGTTTAAATCTATATAAAAAATATGCTTTTCTGAATGTTTCATCAAATAATAAATAAAAGCCTGAACTTAGAGTCACAGCTTTGGAACACTTTGCGAACATAAAGCCAAAAACAAAATATATTATAGCTTTTAATAAGTGTTAACACGATAATTTCATTAACCAACCAACAGACTGTCAATATATTCAGTCAAAGAGAAAATAAGGGCTCTTTTCAAACTTTGGTTTTATCAATATAGTGAAAGAGAGGCAAAAGTTACCAAATGGACATTCAAATTCATAGTGACCTACATATTTATTTAATGTATCTGATTAAATTTTCTCAAGCAACACAACTGCAAGATTGATTGTTGGTGGCTTAACGTCTAGTCACACACACACACACACACACACACACACACACACACACACACACACACACACACACACACACACACACACACACACACACACACACACACACAGGCAAGAACAACCTGTGCTGCTTCAAAACTGTAATTAACTAATATGCCTTTTCAAATATCACATAATACATTTTAGCGTTCTAAATAAAATCGAATGTTTTACAATTGTTTGCACTGGCATGAGAAGGAAGTCTATTCAATAAATTCGTAGTTTCCAAATAAAAGTAAGATATAAAGTAAATTGCTGTATTCACAAAACGAGAGTAGTCATACAATATAATGTGTATTGACATCTTGCAACAAAAGAATGGACATTCTTGTCTAATTAAACAACAGTAGTATAGGAAAACAAAATCCTTAATATTTATTTGCATAAAGCATCCATAACTATTTACTAAATTATTTATTATGAATTATTCAAATATTTTTTAACAATACATTATACTCATACCCATCTTTTCATGACACAAGATACGAAAATCCACAAACCTGTTACTACCAAATATACAATTCGGAAATGCCGGAGAACTTTCCTGCAACTTTTCAGCAACACTATAAACTCAAATCCCTTACATTTTAACGGCACACAGAGAAACCAATCTATTAATTGAGCTTTTTCAACAAGAACATGAAGAAGGAAAATTCTAGCCAAATACTCATAACACCTTTTCATGAACACGTAAACAGAAATGTATTACCAAACAAACACTAAACATATGAAAGTGTCACAAATCGGTCTAAGATTTATTCTTCAAAAAATCCTTAAAACATTACAAATATGTGTAGTATGCCTCCAATTCGCTCGAAGAAGAAAATAAAGTTTATCCTCATCAAATTGTTTATTAAAATCAGTACTAATGGCTGGTAAAAAGCCTGATGCCTAATACACATAACTGTATTATTTTATGATTTTACCTGTCAATTTCTTCGTTTAGAGTTTGAATTGTGTCATTTGCTACTTTTAACTGCGCCTCTGCGTTTTCGAATGGCTTATTCTTTGATAAAAATCTATCAAGAAATAGACATTTTATATATAAAAAAAAGATTAAACATTATAATACACCATAAAATAAAAAAAGAAACCAATTAGTTATACATGCAATTGACAAGATGGATTCGAAGTATATTGCAGTTCACGAAATATCGGTCTGAAATATTTATTAATTCCGCAAGCATATCTACACAACCAACTTCATTTTTGTCAAAGCACACTATGATATTAATGTTAACTGGACATTCTTACCTATGACAAAGTGCTTAACTATATATCATATTTTACCTTTTGATTTGATCCTCTAAATCTTGGTTTCTTTTTTCCAATTTCTCAATTTTGTTGGACATATCTGCCACTTCGTGATCCCGAATTTCAAGACTATTAAGTATACAAACTGAATAATTAGAAACAAAACCTCTTCATTGGTTCCGTCAAAGCTCACTGTTTGTCATGCTGTATCCCAATTGAATAAAAAAAGAGGTTATTACTATGGAAGACAAAGCACAAGTAAACTTGCAATGGAGATATTTGTCAATATTGCAATGAGGAAATTTGGTTAATGTGACAAGTTTGACCAACACATTCGTTACGTTAACACTCAAAACCTCCAAACATTTTCAACATTAAAACTCACGTAATTTGATAACCTCAATCACAATAATAATAATAATAATCATTTTAATAATTATAATTATAATTGTAATATCTATGATGAGTTTTATACAATCATGTTCTTCGTGAATGGTTAATAATTGTTTATATTAATTTTTCGCGAAGGCCCATAACTGTATTATTATTCTGAACTTAATACGAAGATATTATTATTATTTTTTTGCCAATGTTTTCCAGACGATATACCATCACTAACTAGTTATTATTTTGACGTGCAAATGTGCGCCAATACGTGGATACTCCGGAACACTTATGTAGCCTTCGCGCGTATTCCCAAATAGTACTTTTTTGCCTACGCTCAATCTGTCGCGGGGAAAAGGAGGTTATTCTCCTTGAATGATATAGTACATACAGAAATATCTTAATTGTTTTAACAGTGGTTACTATGATAATAATAATAATGCAGTCTAGAAGCAAATGTTTTGTATGGATGATTCGAAAACTAATTTATAGTCAATAATCATAAAAGTGGCAAAGTCTCCATTTGCTACGATAGAGGCATTTTCTAGGCTAATCTATATCGAAAATTATTGTTTGTAAAGCTTAACTTATACAAATACATTGGGAGTTATGTGTGTAATCAACCTAGGTTTGTAACCGTAGAATGAAAATAACACTATAAACATCGTGCCTTAAATGTATTTTCTTGATTTACCTTATCAGAAATGGCCAAAGCTAAACATTTGGAATCAGGTATGTAAAAATATTGGGAGCTATTTAATGAAAAGTGTCCTAACAATATATAAAATTTATCATATTTTAGCGAGCTGCTACGTCAGTTACAAATATGAATCCATTCAATCTTAATAATTACTCATCTATATATCTAGATCAACGCCTTCAAGGACAGATGTAAAGTATGCATAAGTTTCAAGTCTTTCTGTAATAAGTGACAGCATGACATAAATTTATACAATACATACTCTCGATTTGTTTTTTTGACGTTATTTTTTCTTTCCTCGAGTTTAGTTTTTAGCTTTTCATTTTTCTTTTGAAGTTTTTCCAACTCTTCTTGTCTAAAAAAAAATAGAAAATTAGTTACAAATTAAAACAAATAATTAAATAATAAACAACTGTTTGCAATTTAGCTTTTGTATTATATTTGTCGTTGTAACAACATACGCATTCAAATAAAATAAGCTTATACACAACAAACTTGAGAAAGTCTTGTAGCAATAGTACAAACTCTACAACGACATTGTCTAGATTTCCTGTTACTGTTAAATAATAATAATGAGGTGTTATATTTAATAAAATTGTATATTACATGTATTAATTTATCTTTTATTGCATGAGCTTTTGTCTAATATACAGTTTGGATTAGTTCTAGCCTCTCTTCAGAACTGTCAGAATGATCTGTCATAGAAATGCTCCAATAGTATTCACGGTACAAATTTTACTGCAGCAGATATGCATTTCGAATATTAACGTATACCATTGTATTGACAACAATGTGTGAGCAAAACGAACAGATATGATATGTAGAACAGATTTAAATGACGAAAATTAAAGCATTCTTTAATCCTGATTAAGTAAAGATATAATTATTGACAAAGTCAGGGGCAGTTAGCTGTATATGTCCTGTCACTTTTGAATGCTTGCTTCATTTTCCATATTTACATTTAAACATCAATCAAACACTTTTTTCATTTGTATCTTATAATTATTAACCAGTAGAGGTAATAAAAAATATAATATTTATTATAAATGAAAGCATCGTAGGTGTTGTGATCCAGTTATTTTTTTAGCTAGGGGTAATCCGACATTTTTTTCTGATCTCATTTGTCATAAAAAAAAATAGACAAGATCCTGTAAGACATTTAGAGACAACCATCACAACTCTGACTCAAAAAGGTGTATTCAAAGACGGATACTTTCTCAATAGTGATACAAATTTTTTTTGATATTTCATTTTTTCGAAGGGGCACTGATTTCTTCTTTTAAATTAAATAATTTTGGCATCATCTTCAAAGAAAGGACAGTGTGGTATATTTTTTTTTTAATATTGAAGATTAACTTAATAATTTCCAGAAAGGGGCACTGAAAATGCACTTTCCAACAACAAAAACTAATATCTATTTTTTTTATTTAAATTGGTGTTCCCTCTTCATTCAAAAAAAGTATTTCCTGTATTCAAATATACAAATGTAATGTACAAATACCTTACACAGGAAAATGGCAATGTAGTGGGGAATAAACAAATAAGTGTGATTCCAGAAAATGTCCAGGTTAGAGTTATGCAATGTTGTGTATTGTTTCAAGTATATTAATGATAATTGTTACTTAAATAAACCTAAATTATTTACTAATATACGATGATTATAACACTGATTTTACAAGTAAAATAGAGCCTACTTGCATTTTTATACATATATTTTGTGTTTAGTCTTTTCTTTGCACAACAATACAATTTTTTAATACTTGATCATTATTCTGTGAAACATAATTTACAGAATAATCTTATGTAGTGTAGATCAAAATTGATTGAATACAAAATTATTGAGGTCAATATATAATTGTGTGTTCAATTATATAATACAAGAGTTATTAACTGTGGTCAATTCATACTGTGGGAGTGATCCAATTAGGGTAACTGTTTGTAAATTATGGCTGTTGTGTATCAGTACTCTTACTTGCCTAAAGAAAGAATTGGAATAATATCATTTTTCAAAACAGTGTGGGAATCAACTTTGAAATCAATACAGACCTTGTATCAAATTGAATTCAATTACTTACACAAGTATAAGATACTGATAAAATACTTTCATATATCTTATCAACCGCTTAAATTTGATATGTTACTTTTTCACATTAATTCATTAACATTAATTTATTCTAAATGTTGATTTACAAAGGAACTATATGCAAGTGTGTATCTTAAATAAAGTAGCTGGGTAAATAACATGTCAAAAGTTGGCGGTAGATGATTAAAATGGTGTATAAAGTTTATGCAAGTCATAAAAGCACATCATTAGTTTCATGATATGTCTTCAACTTAGAATTCTGCACCAACTCAAAATCCGGAGTGATCACGTAGATCCAGCATGGCTGATAAAAAACACACAATTATACAGTTCCAGGATCACTCTCGGGTGTTCACAACGGGAATATTTGACTTACTGTGCGGACATAGAATAGTTTTTTTTTATCTCAGTTTAGCTTATTGAAAAACGATTACATTACACAATCTAATGTAATGATGCATATGCGGTTAAAAATTACTATTTGCATATAATAGTCCATAGAGATAATAACAAAAATAATAACAATTTCAAACATGAACAACACTGAATAAAATGAAAAGATGAAAAGTATCAACGACATCAAATATATTTTGAATTTAATTTGATAAAATATATGTATATAAAACTAATACAATGAATAAAATAAAATAAAATAGAATAAATGAAATGAGTAAAGTTAAAATTTAAATGGGCAAATAAAATAAATAACTTTATAAAAATAAATAGCTCAAAGCTGAATATTTGAAAGTCAAGGGTGTATACGATTGGAACAGTTGAAGAGCTATATGACCAAATTGACCTAAAATAATAGACAAATACATATAAGGTAAACTTTTCTAAAGGGAGTCGAAACCATAATAATTTAAATATTGATAAACGGACAATTTAAGAAAGGCTTGTTATAAATCATGCCAGTACCAAGGTACTGACTACTGTGTTGATATACTCTTTGGGATTCATAATCCACAGCAGTGGTATCGATCCAGTGCTGTAAAAAATGAAAACAACAAACTGATCCAAACTGTACATCTCTGGTGTAATAAGAAGATTATAACTGTATAGAGACCTTATGTACTTAATTTAAATTGAACATCTAGTTTTCTGTAATTATTCCGTCAAATAAGATACCTTCTCAGTCCTTTAATTTCTTTCCCAACAGATTGAATTGTTTTTCGTTTATTGTTTTGTATCAAATCAGGTCATTATTTACTTTTTAGTTTGCACAGTTTCACATTTTGTCATGTCGGGCCTTTTAAAGCTGACTATACGGTATGGGATTTGTTTGGTGTTGGCACCGTACAGTGACATATAGTTGCTTATATCCACGTTGTTGTAATTTTGATAGTTGTCGTATTGGCAATCAACCCATGTATCCTGAATTTATATGACTTTACTGACTACCTTTATTGAGAAACACGTTTATTTCTACGAATATTAAATGATTGTGAATTGATAAGAATCTTTTACCTTTTGAAGTTTTCCATGGATGATCGATCATCAGTTTCCATTCTATGTAAATAATATACAAATATAAATACATTTGTAAATATGTAAATAAAGCTAAATAAATTCGCCCTTCTCTGCTTTAGTATGAATATACATTTAAACATACAAAGGTCGATTAGAACGCCCGAGTTTAACATGTTTAATACTTGATACCTAAATTTCACAAAAAAAATACTTTTAACGAACGAGTTATAGCCTGATCGTCTAGATATTCGACTAACATATTTCTAAAATTTTTAATACCGTAATTTTTCTACCGTTAAAGATGGCCTACAAAATCATTGTGACGAGATATATTATTTGTGGATTCTTCTAAATTCTAAATTCTAAGGGTCTACTCCAAAATCTTCAATCACACTTATTATAATTTTGATGTACAGTATTATCAAAACCTTGGTTTTCAAATATGACTTGTGTACCTCTCAATACCGCCTTGAGTCTGTATGTACTAATATGGAGAAGGATCCATTCAAACCTTCCTCCAAGACAAAAAGAAAAAGCATCTCGCGAAGTTCTTTAATTTTGTTTTCAGATATATTGATTATGTCCAGTTACTCAATAACCCATTTTCCAGTGACCTTGAAATTATGAGTTCTACCGAAACTAGTTGATCTTCTACTGACAACGACGGACGACTTTAATAAAAAATCTATGACAAACGTGATGATTTCGGCTTTCCAATTATCAACTTCCCGTTTCTCAGCAGTATCATACTCTCAGCTCCATCCAACCGCGTTTGCATATCTCAATTGATATGTCATACGAACTATATTAACAGCTCTTGACACTAAAATTGCTTCAACATTTATTAGAAAGAACGTCATAACTAGACACTATATAAGTATTGATAACACCCTGCTCACTAATTGGTTGACCAATACGATGTGTCTGTATCTCAACTCACTTCCGATATGATTTTGCGATATTTGATATTTAGATACCAAAATAGTCATCTGTAAATTAACAGATTAATACATTTTGAGTGGTGGTTTATTCGTAAAAAAGGTAAAGCATGCAAAGCAGGAGGCGTTTACCCTGTCGACTCAACCGGTCTCGCTCTTTTTTGAGTACATGCGATTCCTATTTTTTTTTTTTTTCACTTTGATTTGGATTTTTTGAATGGATTTATAAGTTTTTGATATTGGTAAATCACTGTTGTCACTTATTCATATAATACTTCAGCATTTCCTAACAAACAAAAATGTGTCCCAAAATATAGAGGTCGCCAGGTCAAATCTCACTCTACCTGTATTTAGTTTGTTTTACCAAAATGTTATATTGTGAAATTATTTTACCCTGGCTATCTAAATATTCGAATTAAATCATTTTTGCTCGTTCGGACTTATAACAAGAATATTTGTGCTAACAGTGTCTATAAAATAAAATTGAGAATGGAAATGGGGAATGTGTCAAAGAGACAACAACCCGACCACAGAACAGACAACAACAGAAGGTCACCAATAGGTCTTCAATACAGCGAGAAATTCCCGCACCCAGAGTACATTTTGCACTTTTTCCAGTTAGTTTAGTTAGTTTAGAACTCTCTTTGAACAAATTAACAGATAAACAAATGAATAAGACCTTATGGTCAATTGAACTATTGGTGAGGATGAATTCATTTAATGTTAGCATATATTATTTAAGTTCATTATATAAAAAAAAAAACTTCACAATATCATTTCCCATAATGTTTTGTTCTATCACTATCAGTATAGAATGCATGTATATTTGTAAATCATTTTTAAGCGGAATAAACTCAAATTACCTGTTATTAAACTTAAGTTCATAGGATCATGTGCAATTCTGCTGTGAGATATTTTGGAATCGCTTTATGGAATAATTCGTTTATCTATAACTTTAAAATTGTGTTAATTTACCGTCCCACACTTTTTCAAAGTTTGACCCATACTCAATCGTATTACAATACGAAATGTGTAAATGTCTTGTTAAATCAGTACATCCGATTTTCTATTGCAGATAACTCATAAGGTGAGAAGGTATAATCTATTTGCTGGGGACTAGATTTAAAGATATCTTTTTCAAATACAATTCTAAATATTATAATGAAATTACTTCAATTCATAATATATGTAGATTTTGGACTCTTTAGAAAGTGTTATCGTGTAATAATATTTCAAAATCATAAACGACAATTAAAGTACATACAACAAGTTTAAAGCGCAACACTATAAGGTATTTCAAACATCGATAAAATTAACACCTGTGTAAACTTTGGCTTGGTACAGGTTAAATCGAACAAAAAAGTTTTCGAATGTCTCGAGAAATTAGAAGGCTCAATAATTAGATATGGGCCGTTTTAAACGACAAGAAGGCAAAACTCATTATTCGAGGGTTAGTAAATGACACAGTCATGAGTGAATAACAGAAAACTATCAATTGTTTCTGAATTTGTACAATAAGAATAACTTTTCGATTTAATTGTCCTTTTACTATAAATGAGAAAACAAGGCAGTTTTACCGTCAAAATGATATAAAATACAAGCAAAAGGTCAGAGTTTTTTTAACAAACTTATATATTACACGAGTGAGGTTGCCTGATAACAGTTGGTCATAGTTTATTATCAAATGTATTCCTGAAAATTCTTTAAGAAACAAATATTCTGTTTGACTGACTTTTATCTACATTGAAAAATAAAACTTACTTCGTGACTTCAACGTTGTTAGTATCTGAGGTATCCATTGGCTGGTCCCGTCCCAGTTCTTCTTTGCTTAAAAAAACAAAAAAATATATTTTACTTGATTGCCATTGGTACAAGCAATTTTGAAATTTCACATGTCTGAAGTATTTAACTGGAAAATACAACATTAAATCGTTTTTAACATTATTAATTTATTCACATCAAATTCGTAATGCATGTCACTAAATATCAAGTAATATTGTTACTTTTTCGTTTGCGTGCCTACGAGGAAAAAAATGCTAATTCACTACTAAACGTTTTCACGAATTCATAAAAACACCATAGTATAAGGTAATTGAATCATCAGACATGACTAAATTGATCACAGGTTAAGAAAACTTAAAACTTTTGTTTGAACTGTTAACTACTATAAGAAATAGTAAACAAATTGTTTTACTGAGAACTATATGGTATCATTTTAATTTCTTTTGGAGCTGAGATATTTCTAATATACAATTTCAATTAGTAACTTTTGAACCCGATAAACGAACAGTTGTATATTTGATTGTAAAATTATCATAGTTGTTTTTGTCGTAAGTTTCAAAAATTTAGCAAATGTTCATTTTGTCAGAATTATTTGCGGTTTAAGCAGTGGCTAAATGCCATTTCTAATTAGTGGAAACCTATGTTGAGTATCTTTCTGCGTGGAACTTGAAAAATAGTAATAAAAATAAAGAAAAATAATAATCCAAAAGTTTTTTCTCTCAAGTTTTGAGTTCAATTTAAAACTAAAATATATATTTGCATTGTTATCAAGTTAAAACAAAAGTACTGACAAATCTTGTTAAATAATATTACAAATATCATTTTCAATACAAAAAAATACTTTTCTATAAATGGTTTACTGCTCTTCGTGTCACCAGGACCATTATTGGTGCTTTTCGTGTCAGCCTTATGAGATCTATTTTCATCTTCAATTTTGCTTTCTCTAAATATATGAAAAATAGAGAAGAAATAAAATTAGAGAAACGCTATCGACCTTAAACGACAGATTTACATTGAAATATCTAAGTACAGAATATGTTTCCCCTTCATGAAACATAGACACGAAATAATGAATAATACGCTACATAGTATAGGCAATTAAATGATTATGAAGTCATCCTTTTCAGTAGTACTGGAGAAAGATATGACGGCAGTATTAAGTTCATTCAACAAAAATCGGCAACCAGGAATTACAGAGGTGTAAAGCAAATGCAAAAAGTGCTCACATATAACACATTTTACCACTATTAAGCAGCTGACCAAATATAAAATGTTCATGTAAGTTCGAAAAGTGTGACGAAAATTAATTGCAAACAGACGGACAAAGTGAATGCGAAAAAAATCCCGTGTAATTAACTGCCTGTTTCTGTATTAACACTGGAAAAGATTCGACAATTATAATAATTTTTAAAATAAAAAATGTATTAAGAAAAATACCGATCTCAACCTACGACTGTTCTAGAATCTATACCATGGCCAATACAGAAACAGTCAATTCATAATATATATACCTCTAGTTAATTATCAAAATACTCTAGTCAGCTAAGTTGCTTACATCTTCGTCATTTGTCATTTGTTCGATAGTTATCTCATTGGCAATCATACACCATCTTCTTATTTTTATAAGAAGCATACCGTCATGCAAGTATATGAATCAATGTTAATTCGAGTAGATTTCATACAGCAACTTCATCAACGCTACAGAAAGACGGGTTCTTTTTTAATATGTTATTTCAAAATAATGATAGCTTTCACAATGTAAAAATACGTTTTCATTAAATCTGATTTTTAAAAGTTAAAATATTATATTTTTTAAATAATGTGCATTTATTGTGGCAACGGTTTGTAATATAGCAGCACAAACGTTTAGAAAATAGAGTTAACAATGGGCTGTTATTATTAAATATTTTGTATACTGTGATTTTTTGGGGTTTATAATAGCATCTTAAAAATAAAGAAATGCATGAGTACACAAGATGATAGTCTAAAATATGGATACAATTGTTTTGGAAAAGGGAAATGAAAATTCATCAGTGTCGTAGGAAAATTATGAGAAAATCTGTTCGATTTTGCTCATTATGCCGGTTTCACATTGAAATTGTTTGCTTTATACATTCATCTTCCTTCTGTTAAAAAAATACGGTTAACATTGCTATTTTGTATTTCACATATACTAGCCTTTTTCTTGAGTTGTCTGTTGTTTGGATGTCATCATTATCAGAATCCGAGTCCGAGTCCGCTTTGGATGACACGTTCCACTTATCAGGCCGATGTCGTCTGAAAAATTGCAATTTTTCAATATGACAAATTTATTTCTGGCCGACGCGATGCTCTTTTAAAGTACATGGTAAAACATAAGTAAACGTCGTTGTCTCATATGACATATTCAAACTTAAACAGAATATTAATCTATAATATTCTTCGGCACTGACATGATTTCCAGCAATACCTTCTTAAATTCGCCATTGATAGAATGAGAAATTATAAAGAAACTAATTAAGGTTCCAACTCCCTCCGGCAAAGTTGACCAAGGAACGATTTGATTATTTTATCTATTTCCCTTTTAGTCACAAAGCTTCTTAAGTATTTGATTTGTATATATATCATTGCCTTATAAAAATTGAAATAACAAAAATACCCAAGGAAAATCCAAAACGGAAACTTCCTTAGCAAATTGCAAAATCAAAAGCTCAAACACATCCCCTCATCACAGACCCCTCTAATAAGAAATTTGTTTTGCATGCACACGTATAAAAATTGCGGTTTTTATCCAATGCAATCATAGGTTTGAACGTTGTTTTCAATTTAGATTTGTATATATATATATATATACATATATAAACAATACAATAAGGGATTGGGATAGTTTAAACAATTTCTTTGATATTTATACTCAAACGTTAATAATATATGTATATTAGGTAGTCGTAGGACTGATTGTGGATTTAACTTTTGTGTAAGTTTCACTGTGTTTTTGTTGACGTGTTTATATATATATATATATATACAAGTCTAAATTGAAAACAACTTTCAAACCTATGATTGCGTTGGATAAAAACCGCAATTTTGATACGTGTGCATGCAAAACAAATTTCTTTTTCAGAGGGGTCTAAATACAGCACAAACAACATTTTCCAAAAGACCAAAAAAGTGAAAAAGTATATTTTAACAAAACGCATTTGACTAACAGGTCGAACAACAAATGTTCTTAAACCCTGCTGACTGCCACTGGCGATTGCCAAATAAACGGATCACCGATGTTATAAATGGATCTTAATTATAAATTTAATACTAAACAGAAAAAATAAACTTGCGGAAAAGATGATATACCGCAAACAAAAGGTGCAATGGTTTTTGTACACCATATCCGGATTTCGACAATTAATGTCTCTTCAGTGATGTTAGGAATCGAAACGGTATTTGGAAAGCCATACAATTTACCTCAATTTAGGATAGACTCTATATATATATATAGGCCACCTAAAGCTTTTTTTTTGTGAAGCCTAGGTGGTCGTGTGGTCTAGCGTGTCGGATACAGTGCAGGCGATTTGGTGTCACGATATCTCAGTAGCATGAGTTCGAATCCCGGCGAGGGAAGAACAAAAAATTTGCGAAAGCAAATTTACATATCTAACATTGTTGGGCTGATGTTTAGACGATTTGTATATATATATATATATATATATATATATATATACAAACGATATTTCGGATCGTGGAAAGATCGAGTACCGCTTTTTTGCTGATCGTAAAAATGATCGTGAATGATCTTTTGCGCTTACTAGTATTCGTTTTTGCAAAAATCCACGAAAATCAAATACAATAATTTAATTTAGTTACTGCATCAGTTTATTTTCAAACTGATCCACGCCTAGAAAGATTGAATGTTGATTGTTGCTATTTTTAGACATAATATATATATATATATATATTGGTGTGTGTGTGTGTGTGTTTTTTTTTTTTGTGTATTTAGCTTTAATTGTTGTTAGATTTAGCATACCATACTATATTTATTGTACACGTTTCAAGATGTTTTGTATTAAATTTAAATGTGTGAGAGGTAAAGAGACAGTAAATAAACAAATCATAGATACCAGGATTGAAATTTTGTATTTGCGCCAGACGCGCGTTTCGTCTACAAAAGACTCATCAGTGACGCTCGAATCAAAAAAGGTTAAAAAGGCCAAATAAAGCGTTTGTTCTAATTGGGAAAGTTCAATAACAAAAAGTCATATTGGGACAGGTCAACCTCAAAACATTTACTAAATTTTATCATCGGTACAAGGACATCATTCGGAAATATTAATTAACATGCAGACATCTTATACGTTCAGGTATTTCACATCCAATCTTTTATGGTAATATTCTTTACAAAGCATAAAAATGTCGGCATTCACCTCAAAAGCTATCCAAACCTTTAAACAGACTTATTCGGGAGGGATATAGTTACGATACTGTTGTCAAGTCATTAAGGATTGCATATTTTGGTATTAATATTGATTCACTCATAGGGTCTTTGCATTGTAAATAAACACATTTATTCTAAAACCAGTTGTTGGCATGATACGGGTCATGATACCTGTATCTTGGCATTGCACAAGGTCATGTTTTTCTCTGACTGTTAATGACGTCTTTACACTAAATCCATTGGATGTTGGATGTGTACGGATTGATAATTTAGTCTTAGATGCATGATTTTTTATTAGTTGTTAGTGGCTTTGAACTAGCTGTCAGATAACTGCAGTACTCACAGATCTGTTCCTAGTGTCTTTTGTTGTTGGGATGTACAAGTACCCTGCTACGTCCACTTGTATTTTGTCCATCTGATGAGTTAAGCCTTTTTCAACTGATTTTTATAGTTCGTTCTTATGTTGTACTGTTATATCACTGTCCCAGGTTAGGGGAGGTTGGGATCCCGCTAACATGTTTAACCCCGCCACATTATGTATGTATGTGCCTGTCCCAAGTCAGGAGCCTGTAATTCAGTGGTTGTCGTTTGTTTATGTGTTACATATTTGTTTTCGTTCATTTTGTACATAAATAAGGCCGTTAGTTTTCTCGTTTGAATTGTTTTACATTGTCATTTCAGGGCCTTTTATAGCTGACTATGCGGTATGGGCTTTGCTCATTGTTGAAGGCCGTACGGTGACCTATAGTTGTTAATTTCTGTGTCATTTTGGACTCTTGCGGACAGTTGTCTCATTGGCAATCATACCACATCTTCTTTTTTATATTCTCATATATTTTATGATGGCATAATACTAAACCCCTAACGGGAGGGATTGTACTTGATTTTCATATGATGAAGACATAATCTTTCAATCAGTTTAATTAAGGTCAGGAGCTGGCATGTCAGTAACTGCTAGTAGTCCTTTGTTAATTTATGTATCATTGTCATTTTGCTTAGTTTCTTTTGTTACCTATTCTGACATCGGACTCGGACTTCTTTTAAACTGAGTTTTACTGTGCGTATCGCTGTGTGTTGCTTTATTTTTATTGGCTAGAGGTATAGGGGGAGGGTTGAGATCTCACAAAACATGTTTAACCCCGCCGCATTTTTGCGCCTGTCCCAAGTCAGGAGCCTCTGGCCTTTGTTAGTCTTGTATGTTTTTAATTTTAGTTCATTTATATGTTTTGGAGTTTAGTATGACGTCCATTTTCACTGAACTAGTACACATTTTATTTAGGGGCCAGCTGAGGACCACCTCCGGGTGCGGGATTTTTTCGCTGCGTTGAAGACCCATTGGTGGCCTTCGGCTGTTATCTGCTCTTTGGCCGGGTTGTTGTCTCTTTGACATATTCCACATTTCCATTCTCAGTTTTACTCAGAATGTTTGTTTACTCCATACACGTTGAAGTCCTTACGGTGTACTACAGTTGTTTACATCGTTTTTACAAAACTACAAAAGGCAGATTGCTCATCGAAATTTCAAACAAATTAAAATGTCAACAAACATGATTTTTTTTTTCATATTTTGAATGTATAAACTACTTTTTTCTTAAAATTGTCGTTCCATATTACTGTTTAAAATGTTTCTTAATGTTATTTTGTAGTAGATTAATCAGAAATTTTGCAAAAATGGAAATATTTGTAAAAAAAATTGATATTTCGGATCGTGAAAGATCGAGTACCGCTTTTTTGCTGATCGTAAAAATGATCGTGAAAGATCTTTTGCGCTTATTCGTTTTTGCAAAAATCCACGAAAATCAAATCACTCTTTAAACACATGATAATTTATATTTGTAATTAGTATAGCAAACGATATTAGTTAGATTTGCATGACTTATTCCGGTTCACTTTGTTTGTTTGTTTTGTGAATAGGGCTATGATGGGTCTATGCCATTGGATCTGATAATACCATACAGCCTAGTTGTCCTATACAAATATAAGTCTGTCTGTCCGTCCTGCATAATTTTTATGTCTCATCTGATTTCCAATAATTTTTACGCACAGTCTTATCTATAAATCGAAGATCCTTGCTGATTTTTGTAAAAAATGTTTTAAAAAAACGAAATAAAACAACTGGCATATTCTTGACTAAGAAAATGATGGGTTATACCTAGTTTCTAGCTAGCTAAAACGCTCACTTGTATGACAGTTGTTTAATTACCGTAATATTGCCAAATTGGGTGAGCAACTCAAACAGACATAATTGGTTAACGTGTCAATACAATGTAATTGGGGCACATCAGCCAAACCTGTGTAAACATACTAAATACTAAATACAAAATTCAAATACAAATAAAAATCAAATCAAATAAAGACGCCAACATAAAATGTTTTTGTAGTTGATAATATAATCAGTATAGTAAAGCATAATGACATAGACACTTTCTGGATAAAATACAAAATAAGTAAAATATAAATACAAGGGTATACAAAATGAAAACAACATTATAAAAACATCATATGTCCGAATCGTAGCTCTGGACCCACCCGTAAAAGGGAATGTCAAAAACCAAAAACATGAAAGCTGGATGAACATAAACCGGCCCACGTCAAAATTCATACGAACAATAGGAACATAAAAGTACAAAGACAAATAAAGGTAAAACTGTAATGTACAGAAAATTCTACAAAGCGTAAGCACCTAGAATCTATAACTCAAGACCATCCTGTATTATTTGTGAAGTAGACACTGAATATTTAGCTATTCGGTCTTGGTACTTTCCAATGAACTTTTTGAGAAAAAGGACGAGACCTTCTTTGCCAATTGCCAAATTTTTGCTGCTACAAAGGTGAGAAAAAAAATTTAATTTCAAAATTTGAATCATCTCGTTTGTCATAGACTCTGGTATGGAGTTGACATCTGTAGTCAAATTCGGACTATTAAAGAAAATCAGAAAAGTTTGTATTGTCGATGGAAAGAACATCTTCAATATAACTTTATGTAAAATTAAAAGTTGTAGCTTCGTGGTCTAACCCTTACGAGGGAAAAAATGAAGTGGTGTACAACTAAAGATATTTCAAGGGAAGACCACCAGATCCCATCTCGCTTCACTCATTCATGGATGCATTTAACATTATAAATAAACGATATCTACTTTTCGACAATTTACGCTCCTGGTTATCTTATTATCTTGGATACCTAGTTAGCATTGCCTCTTAAATGAAAACAGGTCTAAAAATGGGTCTGTATTTATATATGTATCACAAATAGAAAATTTTAAAAATGAAGGCATTAATGTACTTTCTTGATAAATAATTAATGTTTCGACTAATTAAAAGTATATCAATTGATAAAAGAAATTATGTTTTCTGATCATTATGTCAGGTCACGCCTTGTCTTTCACGATCAAAATAATGCGTTGCCTGATCTTTCACGATCAATTTTGATTAAAAATCAACAAAATTATACTTTTTCAAAAATGATATGAACTTTTTCAAATAAGAACATACTTTTATTTTACTATCTGAGTCAAATAATCTGACACACTAAAGATCATGCTTCAAATATATCCTAAGATATTGGAATGTGATCATAATAGATACAAAACGTGATATTTCCTTAACAATTCACATAGGATTGTTTGTCGCCCTTTGTGTTTTCTTAAGAAGTACTGCATTTTTTTTTACCGTAGTGCTCAGTATTATTCAGGAAGTTGAATCATTTTGACAGACATTTCTTTTTTCTGATTTGTTCCACCTTTTGGAAATACAGGAGAATTTTCCACAGTTTTTGAAGTAGAATCACACTTAATTGCATTCACGATCCGATACCATATCTTTTACGATCCGATCGCAATGCTTAACCACCGTTAGTTATTCTTTATCGATTATTTTTCTCGATATACCGAATGGCACCCATGTCATTATTAATTGTTTTTTTTTTCTATTTTTGTATCTATGATGAGTTTATTTACAACCATTGGGTCGATGCCACTGCTGGTGGAGGTTTCCTCCCCGAGGGTATGAGCAGCCCAGTAGTCAGCACTTCTTTGTTGACATGAATAATCATTGATATGGTCATAATTATAAATTACCTGCTTACAAAACTTTGATTTTTTAAAAAAACTAAGGATTTTCTATGCCCTGAATAGATTATCTTAGCAGTATTTGGCAAATCATTTCGGAATTTGGGTCTTCAATGCTCTTCAACTTCGTATTTCATTTGGCCTTTTTAACTCTTTTTATCCGACCGTCACTGAAGAGTCTTTTGTAGACGACACGCGCGTCTGGCGTACAACATTTTAGTCCTGGTATCTATGATGATTTTATATTCAAAACATTGCAGAAAAGATACCCCAAATCAATAATCAAACAGAAAAATGGAATAATGCAAATGTTAATATTTTCATGACTTTTTTGTTTTTGTTTCACGTAATGCAATTTTATTATGATATTTGTAGTTTGGTTACACTTACTCTTCCCGATGTTCTTTGGAGGCAGTTGGTGTTTTTCCGTCTGTGGTCTGAGTTTGCAGTTTATTCTGTTCACTGGAATTATATTTAATCAACGAATTTATAATTTCATTTTGACTGGATGGTATTAACAAATAAAATATCGTACAGATTCCATTTCAAGGGGAATGCCACACAACTTTTACATTTACGAAAATCCCATTCTGTACAAAACTACTAAATTACACTTGAAATATTCGTCTATATATGGTAGAATGTTTTGATATCTTTCTGTCCTTCGTTTAAGCAGTACTCGTGAAGAATTGTCAAAATGTTTTAAATTGGCGCTAATAAGGGCGGCCTTCATCAATTATACAACCATTTGTTACTAACAAACAAGATACCATTTCCTGTTACTCTGATTTTTACTTAGTCCTGTTATTTAGAAAGATTTTTTTAAAATATTTCTAATGAACACTAACATTTGGTCTCGTTTGCTTTAGTCCTGCATTCTTGGAAAAACAGACAAATGAGAAAACATACGAACAATGTACGATTAGGACTGGAAATTTAAATTTACATGTACATGTTCCCATTAAAAACAAAAAATTGAAAGACCGCAAATAAAATGAATATTGAAAATGTACATCTAATAAGGCATGAACATAAACATGACTGTGATTAGATATTAATCCCAATCAACAGTTTGCACTTTCAATTGAGTTAATTTATAATACACTCCTAATTCCTATTTGATCAGAGCATAGAATTATAAAAAAAAAATAGTCGTCTGGCTAGTAGGCGAAGAGTTCTTCAACAGCGTATCTCAAAGACAGGATTTGTTCGTAATCTACTAACCAACTGACAATCGTACACGCAAGACTGGAAGAGTTGTTATGTTGGGTCTTCAATTTAATTCTATTGTCAAATTACAAGATGATTACTTCTGAGCAACCACTGAGCAACCACAGAAAACCGTGTAACAGCTCTTTGCAAATAACAAATTCCAATTTAGATCAATGGCACCTGGTAAAACTTTTTTAAACTTAACAGCAGTACAAGCAAGTGTAACCGGAAGACTGGCTTCTGAAATGACTATGATAACGAGATACTACACGACCGGTTGCAGAGGTTGGCGATGCCAACGATAGACAAGGACTTAGACCTAGTCACTTGCCTGAGAATATTCGCTTTAACTCCAGAAGTCCTATGCAGTTGTTAACAATTTAATGATTTCAGGATGGAATATATTAACTTTACAAATTGGGCGGATGTTGTCAGTACAGTTGCCCAACTCTCACTCAAGTCAAAACTTCAGAAAAACATACTTAAATCAAGAATTTTGTCATGTTACAATTTAAAAATAGAAACGAAATTATCGAATGACAACGAACAAATATACAATTAGCACTTATAGGGTTAACAAAAGAAGATAATTGATTACGGATTAAATGTATATGCTTGTACTAAATAATTCTTACATAATGAATACAAATAAGCTCACAATAAGAATGCTTAGGCCAGGGTTTTTTTAATTTGTTGGGTTTACGGATTTTTCACGTGAAAAAGTCGGATCGGTCGGTCGGGAAAAAAAAGAAAAAAAAATATCTTACAAGACATAAATATGTAAAAAATAAATATATATATTTCACCTTACTAACTATATGTTTGGTATGCTATTTTGTCATCATTTCTTAAATTTTAGTTCCAAATATTATTCCTTAGCTGTTCTAAACATAAAATCAAGGATTTGTATACAAATCCTTGATAAAATGCATTCCATTGTCATATAGTTTTGAAATAGGGGGTATGTCTACGGACAAACACGAAATTAAATCGTCATTTCACAAACATGAAAAAAAAAAGGTTCCACGTTACTTTTTATCAACTTTCAAGAAACATGATGAATAATGACCTTTAAGCACGATAACTATTAAATAAAATTGCAAACACGTCGTACATAACCCATCCGTGTCAAAAACGAAGTTGACTCGTCCACTGGAAAGATGAGGATATCGGTTTCATCAGTTGTCATGCATTCCCGTTTTCGATATCCAAATGGACGAACTTTTTTTTTAAATCTATGAAACAAGAAAATTCCAAATTGTTTGTGAATATCTATTATTTTTAACTTGTCGTCTTTCACTTTGGACGAGTCCATTTCATCTATGAGATGTTACATCTTACGGAATAGACTATTTTCATATTACCGACTCTTGACTCCGGATTGTATAATTTGTCGACTGGTTACCTTGGACATCATGGTACCAAGTCAAGTACGAGCAAGCTAAAGAAGTAAAACCAAGCTTTCAATCGGTACAATTTTGGGGGAAAATTACTGCTTAACATTTTTTTTTCATTACAAAATCATCGGAAAACAGTAAACTTTCCCTCAAATTACACCGATTGTATGTTTGATTTTACTTATTTTGGTTGCTCTTACTTGACCGAGTACCATGAAATTTATAATGTAATAATCAAATGTACTAGTAAACGTACTTTTGAACTTCATTTAAATGCTATACGATTGGGTTTCATAAAAATAGAGCCAATATGAAAATTTCCCTGATAAAGGAGCATTTAATTATGCATGTTATCACTTTGTGTCCCTTCAGTTCACCAAAAATACAACACAGAATACGTATATGTATCGAATTTATAAGCAGCATATAACTGATGTAGTTATACGAGTCAAAAGAATATCAAGTTTTATAACAATGCGTACTCACAAATTTTCGAATTTTAGCTGCTGCTCCATGGCCAAAAGAACTTTTAAATGTTCCAAATATTTATTCTGTTGCTCATCTGTAGGAAGTTCTATAGATTCTATGTTTATCTTACATTTCTTCCGTATACTCCAAATTCTTTTTAAGACTTGTTGACATTCATGAGCTTTTGTACTGTAAATGATATAAATGAAACATTGCAGAGGTCTTCATAACAATGGGGATATAATTATTTGGTCGTTTTCTTTTAGCTCGGACCAATTTTGTGAACTTTATATGAGACTGGTAAAATTAAACATCGGCAGTGGTAATATTTCATATTCAAGAAATAGCTGTACGCTTATACAATAACAACTGGTATTATTTTATATATAGTGAATATCAACTTATCATATATATGACTCTTTCGCAGCTCTATTAAATTGAGAAAGTAGGTGTCTGCGAATGACAGAGCATACTGATTCATTTGCTTATGTTTTATCTTAATGCAGATTTTTATTTTTTTTTAAAATAAAGTCTGAAAAAGTCCCAGGCTAAAGGGACAAGTTAGCCTACTGTCTTTAAGTTATTAAAAGAGAGAGATAGGAGGGTAGTTCTACACCTGCTACTCTCAAATGTACGAGGTAATTACCATGTTTTAAACTTTAAATTATAAAACAAAGTGATCACTAAAGAATACAAATAATTGGAATCTTTTTTCTTCATTTTCTTTCATTTATGTTTTATTTCATTTACTTATTTCCCTTGTAAAACTTAAACTATAACGCATGCATATTTTGAGCTCAGTCTATTCTTAATCAGAAGTATCTTGTACTGTCTATACATGCCCATCAACATCTATTGAAACAGTTACCGTATGTAAACAGTTGCTCGCAACTATAGAATACAAACTTTGCTTTTTTCGCGCATTCTATGTGCTGACCCCATCGAGTCACCAGTGCATCTCTTTTCTTTTTGAAATCAATGTATTTCCCGTCTTCACATAACGTTTTTTTATCTTCATCTTCTAAATCTGGAAACTTTGGTTGAATTTCTGGTAGAACAAGTTCATCTTTAACACATTTAGCAACATGAATAAATGAATCCCTAAATAATTCTAGGATTATTTTGTCTCTCTCAGCCGGTTGGATTTTATCTAGAAAATAAGGTTACATTTAAAATCAAGTTTATTTAATGTATTAAAAATTAAAAATCTATACATACTCAAAGGAAATTCATACATGCATATATATGTCCTAAAACTCAGAAGCCTGGTTTTCAAGTAGTGTATACTAAGATATGTCCTATAAGTTCATATATCTTATAACAGACTTGCTATAAAAATAAGGAGATGTGGTATGATTGCATGCCAATGAGACAAGAATCCACCAAAGTTCAAATGAAGTGGATGTAAGCAATTATAGGCAACCGTACGGCCTTCAACAATTAGAAAAACCGGACTATCATAGGACCGTCTTAGTTCACACATGTGCATATTTGCAGCGTAATAAATTCTTGCGTACGCTTTTTATAATCAATAAAAGCAACGCATTATTACTGAATTTAAGATTTTATTTTGAATCTTTGCAATAATACAGTCAGGCAGGTTTTACATTTTCACTTTCGAATAAAACTGTGGTGACATTTTTCATGGCCAAATGGCCAGAAAAATGTCCGGTATCCACTCATTCGTGTTTTGTGCACTGAATTAGAACTGTTATAAAAGAGTGTTATTTTTACTCATTATCACAGCCAGCTTTGATTGTTTAAAAAAAAAATGTATATCATTCTTTTTTTTCTTTTCGTTTCGTTTCGTTTCGTTTCATTTGTTTGTTTGTTATATATAGTATAATTTGCCTTTGACAGGACTACAAAATATAGTGTAATGACACCTTAAACGCATGATAAGGCTGGAGTGACAAATCATTAAAGGAGGAATTTCTTGCCTATGTAACAATTCAGACCTTATTTTCTGACCTTTTATAACCCTTTGTGAAATATTTTTTAACACTAATGAAGATCTCAATTACCAAACTTTGAACTCAAATTTTAAAAAATTGCACCATTTTTCGACCAAGTTTAAACATTAATTTTCTAAACGAAATATCAAAATTTAGCCTGCAGTTAGGGTGGTCCATTAAAGTTGAAAATTTGTTGGCCTGGTCACTCCACTATAACGGTTTAACACAACAAATGATTCAATGAAATAAACGTAATTGAGATAATTTTATGATTCACATCCCGAGACCATGCATGTATTTTGACGTCCAAACTTAACGCTACGTTTCTGATTTATCCTAACTTTTCAAGAAACTTCCATATACACTTCTTTCTACTGAGATAGGTTGCTAAGACCATCTTAGGAAATTTCTTAGTCCTAGATAGTAGATACTTTCGAAAACCAAGGCCCAGTTAAAAATAAAAAAATATCAGATGAAAGAAGCCTATACATCAATAATCTTTGTTTTTGTCTTGACTGTTGCTGTAAGGTAATGTAAATTTTCAAACAAAAACTCGTTTTATTAGACTTTGATTTACTACAGAGATAGAAATTTTCACATGCAATATCCCTCTTTGATAAGAATTATATCTTCCAAGCCCACCAACTTTTTTTTTCAAAATCTTATCTACATAAGTAGATAACATTGATAAGTAACTGGTTCTATTGAATAAGTATGTTTTCGAACTGAATGAACATTTTTAAATACTTGCCACTGATCGTTAGATATGATCGTGGCTTAGCAATCAATCAACCTATGTAGGTGCCAGCCAAAGTAGGACGTGACACTACAATATTATGTAATCTATGCGAAATAAAAACAATAAAACTTTATTGTGGAAAGGGTCATCACGGATATATCCGAGAAGAGAATTCAAGTAACTTGCCATGTAACTTAAGCCGGGCTTCAAAGTTATCGTGAAACTGCCTATTCTAGAGGTGGCGTGAATGTGGATACTAAAAAAATCCAAAGATCTTTTAGAGTACATACAATCTAAGACTCTTTCATCTTGCAATAGTGTTAAAACATTTGACTTTTCTACACTTTACACAAGTATTCCCAATTCCAAATTAAAAGACGAATTGAAAGAGTTGGTATTCCTTTATTTCATAAAAAAGAATGACCAACGTAGATACAAGTATCTTGTCTTGGGGATAAATCCTACTTTGTAAAAAATCACTCTGATTCAAACAAAAAATTCTATGAAACTGACATTATCAAGATGCTTGATTTCTTGATTGACAACATATTTGTTACGTTAGGAGGACGTGCTTTTCAACAAACAATCGGCATTCCCATGGGAACCAACTGTGTCCCTCTTCTTGGCGACTTGTTACTTTATTCTTATGAAACTGACTTCATACAGGAAAGAAGTTAGCAGTATCCTTTAACTTTACTTTCCGCTATATAGATGATGTTCTCTCACTAAATAATTTAAAATTTGGTGACTATGTTGAACGCATCTATCCCATCGAACTTGAGATAAAGGAAACAACAGATACAGTTAAGTCTGCCTCATATCTTGACTTACATTTAGAAATTGACAATGAGGGTCGGTTGAAAACAAAACTTTACGACAAAAGAGATGATTTCAGCTTCCCAACTGTGAACTTTCTATTTCTATGTAGCAACATTCCAGCAGCGCCTGCATACGGAGTATATATCTCCCAATTGATATACTATATTCCCGTGTTTGTATTTTTCTATCATGATTTCCTTGATAGAGGCTTGCTGCTTACAAGGAAGCTATTAAACCAAGAGTTCCAAATGGTGAAGTTGAAATCATTGCTTAGTAAATTTTACGGACGCCATCGCGAGTTGGTTGACCGTTATGGAATATCCGTTTCACAGATGATAGCGGATATGTTTCTAATGTGATAACTATAATCCTGTCCCCTTTTCACGAATGTGACCTACCGAATTAGACTTAATAGTTACCGGGTTTGTACTAACATGAGCAACACGACGGGTGCCACATGTGGAGCAAGATGTGCTTACCCCTTCCGGAGCACCTGAGATCACCCCCAGTTTTTGGTGGGGTTCGTGTTGCTTAGTCTTTAGTTTTCTATGTTTTGTTTTGAGTACTATTGTTTGTCTTTTTCTTTTTTAGCCATGGCGTTGTCAGTTTATTTTCGATTTATGAGTTTGAATGTCCCTCTGGTATCTTTCGCACCTCTTTTATAAGTTTTTATAATACGTATAAGGTGTAAGTATATATGTAATTCATGAGCAAATTTGGAATAGATCGGTGTAGTACATAATTAACTTACCATCCATTTCGACAAATATTGATACAAATTATTTTTACTTCCTTGTTCAGTTGTCAATGCAAAATCAGGCGATATACACCTTTAAATAGATAATATATATTGGCTTTTTTAAACACCTGTACAAACATGTCAAATTCGCCTATTCTTATTTTCCATGTAAACTTCTTGTCTTCTTCTCGATATTGTACACGAAAACGCAAATTCTAGACATATGATATAGTGGTATCTGGGAACAGTATATCTAACTAATATATATGTTCCTGGTGGTATAAGATATATATCCCTGATTTCAGTTATTTTTAATTAAAAACATTTCTGACTATAAAACTATCTTAAAATAACTCATTTGCGAATCAGTGCATATTCACATTTGCAGCACACTTGCTGCCAAGCCATTCTGTTTACAAAATTTAAAAAGGGACAAAAACATTAGGTTGGGGTAAATTAAATAGGATAGGAATGCCCTTTACCGTCAGGCGTCAAACGGTCAATTTCGGCTACCGTTAGCGTCAAATTGGTTAAATTTTACTGTGATTCGTCAAAATATCTATCGTGATTCGTCAGAGGTCTCAAATAAATTTAATTATCGTTCTCTTTATCGTTATTTTTGGAAAAAATTTAACGTGATTCGTCAAAATCAGTCAATTTTTTTTATCATCTTAAAGAAAGTGTAATTTTATCGTCATGCTCCAAAAATTACCGTTAACGTCATTTGACAATTTTATTTCCTTTATTCGTCATGAAGGTACCCCCATTACGACCCTCATTAAATAATAATAATAATAAACCGTTGTTAACAGTCCGGATTTCAAACTTATCATTTTATTTACGGAATTGACCTCATTTTACAATCATAGAAAAACTTCCGGTTACAAAATTTGCAAATTTTTTTTCTACCAAACACACGTACAATTTCAGGTCAATCATATTTTAGCATGGATGCAGAAGCGTGGGGACAGCTTGTCAGCTTGACAGATATTGACACTGAACCAATAATGCTAATGTCAGACTCATTTACCATCGGAAGGGCAAAAGGTGTCAACATTAAACAAGAAATTATACTATATATACATATAAATAAGAAGACGTGGTATGAGTGCCAGTGAGACAACTCTACATCTAAGTCACAATGTATAAAAAGTTAACAATTATAGGTCAAAGTACGGACTTCAACACGGAGCCTAGGGTCACACCGAACAGCAAACCCAAGGAAAAAGATTAGCAGTAGCCAATGCTACTTAAATTTGGGTTGGGCCCCTTACATTTTTATTTAAACGCCCATAGTACTTATGTTAATTTTCACATTGTGGCAGGTTGGGCCCCTAGTTGGAAAATGTTAGTCTTATTCCCTGAAGCTATAAAGGGGCCCAAAAAGACTAGTGTAAAACAATTCAAACAGGAAAACCAATGGTCTAATCTATATAAAAAACGAGAAACGAAAAACACCTATGAACCACACCAACAAACGACAACCAGTTCAACAGGTCCCTGACATGTATAGTCTATGGACCTTATGAATCCGGGGCCGTTCGCCCGATTCAGGTTCACCCTAGTACCTGTTCGCCCTGGGTCCATTTGCAAGGGGGTGGTGGTCATTGATTTCTGTATTCTTTAATTTTTTCGCTAATTATTCTTTATCCTTAAAAATAATGGCTATTCTGTAATTACTTGATAACTGTATTCTGGACATTGTTCTTTTCTGTAATCAGTATATTTTTACCAAATTCTTTATATATAAATTGTAGCAGTTATTCTTTAAATTTTAGCACCCCACTATTCTCTATTCTTTATATTTGTTGCTGATTTTTCTCTATTCTTTACTTTTTTGCCCATTATTCTCTGTTTTGTAAACCCCATCCACACCTATAGTTACAAAATGTATGTCCTTACACTATTATTTTAAAGAGCACAGATATAGGAAATGTGTCAAAACAAACTTGAGATCAAAGAAGCCAAGCTGCGTGAGAAAAAAAATTCCCTTTCATGTTTTACAATTCCTACATTGTACATCGTTATTTTTACTCATTCCAAGCTAGTCCATCAAAGACAAAAATGAGTGGGATCAAAGGCATCATAATTATACCTAATCAGCATACAAAATTACAATCAACATGATCAACAGTCATTTAAAATAATAATCATTCTAAATAAAAAAAGAAAATGCAAGAATGAAGCCAATTAATGCTCTAAAACAAGCTAAGCCATTAATTGTTTAATATTTCCATGTTTTTTCATGAATTTAGAGAATATATATCATGTATATATTTTCTTTAATATTGATCTTATAAATATCTTAATAAGTTTATAAGTCTTAATACCACTATATTATTATTTTTTAAAGTAGGGCGAACAAACCCAGGGGGAACTGACTCTATGGGCGAAACAGACACAGAGTGAACATGTAATCAGGGCGAACTGACCCAATACCGATCTTATCGCTATTTGGAATTTTCTGCAACGCTTGACTCCAATCTGTGACACTTGAACTATTGACTTCATACAACAATCACTTTTCTATTGTGGCGTCAGATATTTTCTATTGTGACGTCAATATTTTACGGGATCCTTTGTGATGTCCAGTAAAAGTGGACAAAGAGGGATAAGGTGTATTAGTTCCAAGTCTGACTCGTTCCATGCCAATTCGTCCCAGACCTTTAACAATACACAGTTAGGAAGAAACTTAAAATTGTAACTCATAATAATGTTTAACCATCCTCTTTGCATTGCCTTCGAACAAATAAGGCTTATGGTTTGTGTGATGTATGTGCATATTACATATTTTGAAACAGAATCTACCATCCATGGATTTTCCCAATACATTGATTTGATTTCAAATATATTACAACTTGTGACATACTCTGATGACTGTCCACCATCTAGTTTGGTCATCATCAAATGGTGACCATTTATTGGGGGTCATAAATAATAGTCAGGGGTTCAAAAAAGCAGTGGTCAGAGGTTTGTGACCTTCTATTTTCTGGTTAGGACCTTCATGTTGGTAGTTAGCTACACCCAATGGACATTCAAATTTTGCAGGCAAAAAAATCCAAAAGCATTTTGAATAAAATCTATAAATCTAGTATAAATATAATCATGATAATCTTAAAATACATGT
This sequence comes from Mytilus coruscus, assembly GCA_017311375.1. Lineage (NCBI taxonomy): Eukaryota > Metazoa > Mollusca > Bivalvia > Mytilida > Mytilidae > Mytilus > Mytilus coruscus. The sequence continues at coordinate 32,531 of JAASAO010000416.1, read as the reverse complement.
TACTTTATAACTGAAAGGAAACTTATGTGTTTGCTTAAATTCTTCACAACCGATTTGATGTGTAGTTGTGTGATCAGTCGTTGTACAAGACATCAGGAAATTCAAGAATATATTATTCAAACATATCTAGTAAATGGTATGAGTCTTTTTTGTTTTGAGATGACCTCTTCCATTATAAATCCTAATGAAAACAGGTAATACGGCAGGGGTGACTAATGAGGTACAGCCCAAAAGATAGAATCTGACTAAAGACCAAAAATATAACAGAGTCAGAGAAAAGCAAAACATAAATTTTTGACCCAAAGAAAGGTTAATAGTCCTGGACTAGATTTTGATGAGGCAACTGTAATGTTGTGCAAGTATTGTGCCAAATATCCCACACACAGTGAAAGGGAAAGTGCCCTGGTTTGTCAGAAGCCAACCTAATACTTGACCTCATAAAAAAGTTGCAAAACTACTTTCCAACATCTATCTTGCCAAAAACAGTGGTGAGAAGAAACTGGCCCTAAGTCATGTAAGTTAAGTCATAAAGTCATATAAGTCATAAAATAAAGTGAAGCTATTATCTGACATAAGTTTAGGCCAGTGTGTTCTTACGTGAATAATTCAACTGTGAGACAAAAAAAATTGGCAGAGACGAACAGTATTTATCTTTTACTATAATATTTTGTACTAATAAATCATTGTACATCACTGTTTATTAAGAATTTACAATAAAACATTTTTGTTTCAATGTCTTTTTGATCGAGTTAAGCCATTTCAATTGACATTTTATAGAGTGTCTATTTATGTTGTAATGTTACACTTCTGTCTCAGGTTAGGGTGAAGGTTGGTGCCTTTATAGCTTGCTGTTCAGTGAGGGCCGTACTTTGACCTATAATTATTAACTTTTTATGCATTGTGACTTGGACGGAGAGTTGTCTCATTGGCACTCATACCACATCTTCTTATCTATATTTAAAATGACTATAACTCTCTCATTATTTCATTAAAATCAGTAATTGATGAGGTAGAGAGTGGTTTTTGGAAAATGACGTAGTCAATTTTACAATTCCATTGACCAGCTTCCAAGCCGCTTTCCGAACTAGGTTCCGTATTTTACATACTCATGTACTATACGGAATGTCCATTCTTAACCTGCCCATATGTTCATTGTTTTAAATGGTATTTTGAGCTATAGTATATTTTCATATTTATACGAGCTTTCGCTTTTATGTGCATGTCTTTACAATCCGTAAACAAATCAGAATATAAATGAATCTGTTTTGTTATGGTTTTGAATTTTTTACATACCAATGATAACCAATCGCTAGACAAAATAGTTCTTGAAAGAATATCAACCTTACTTGTCTGCTGAACTTTAAAACATTAAAAGATAATAATCGGAATCATCTTGATAACCATATGAAAGATAATGCTCTTTATGAAGATTTCAGAAGTTTTTAAGAATAAAAAATTAGTAATACGGTTATATCCACGCGGTGCGTATGTATTTTGTTAACAAAGTTACAGCTGCAGATATAGGTCAAATATCGGAGGGTGAAGAACAAAATGGCGGCTTTTGAAGAAGTTTTTCTGTGTTGATTTGATTGTGTTTTAATGCTTTTGTAGGTTGACATTGACCTTTGACCTTACTACTTGTTGAGGGATCTCTCAAAAGCTAGATCCCATGTGTTAAGATATAGTATCTAGGCTTTAAATTCCGTTTTTGCTTGATCCTAGTGGCTCGTTTCCATGTGTTTACTCAACTAACCAACCAACCAATCAATCAATCAATCAATATTTAAACCAACCAATCAATCAATCAATCAATATTTAAACCAACCAACCAATCAATCATTAATCAATCAATCAATCAATCATTACATGCATGTTTCCGTCTCATGTGTTTAATACGGGGTCCAAGATCTCCTTTGTTTCTTTTTCGCCTGTTTCAAGAAACCCTATCCCACATGTTTAATTAATCAATCAATCAATCAACCAACCAACCAATCAATATTTAAACCAAACAACCAATCAATCAATCAATCAATCATTGCATGCATGTTTCCGTCTCATGTGTTTAATCTGGGTCCAAGATCTCCTTTGTTTCTTTTTCGCCTGTTTCAAGAGACCCATTTCCAATGTGTTTAATTAATAAACCAACCAACCAACCAACCAACCAATTAACCAATCAATCAATCGTTACATGCATGTTTCCGTCTCATGTGTTTAATACGGGGTCCAAGATCTCCTTTTTTTCTTTTTCGCTTGTGTCAAGAGACCCTATCCAACGTGTTTAATCAATCAATCAATCAATCAACCAATCAATCATTGCATGCATGTTTCCGTCTCGTGTTTATCTGGGTCCAAGGTCTCATTTGTTTCTTTTTCGCTTGTGCCAAGAGACCCTATCCAACGTGTTTAATCGATCAATCAATCAATCAATCAACCAACCAATCAATCAATCATTGCATGCATGTTTCCGTCTCATGTGTTTAATACGGGGTCCAAGGTCTCATTTGTTTCTTTTTCGCTTGTGCCAAGAGACCCTATCCAACGTGTTTAATCGATCAATCAATCAATCAACCAACCAATCAATCAATCAATCAATCAATCATTGCATGCATGTTTCCGTCTCATGTGTTTAATACGGGGTCCAAGATCTCCTTTGTTTCTTTTTCGCCTGTTTCAAGAGACCCATTTCCAATGTGTTTAATTAATAAACCAACCAACCAACCAACCAACCAATTAACCAATCAATCAATCAATCAATCGTTACATGCATGTTTCCGTCTCATGTGTTTAATACGGGGTCCAAGATCTCCTTTTTTCTTTTCGCTTGTGTCAAGAGACCCTATCCAACGTGTTTAATCAATCAATCAACCAATCAATCATTGCATGCATGTTTCCGTCTCATGTGTTTATACGGGTCCAAGGTCTCATTTGTTTCTTTTCGCTTGTGCCAAGAGACCCTATCCAACGTGTTTAATCGATCAATTAATCAATCAATCAACCAACCAATCAATCAATCAATCATTGCATGCATGTTTCCGTCTCATGTGTTTATCGGGTCCAAGGTCTCATTTGTTTCTTTTCGCTTGTGCCAAGAGACCCTATCCAACGTGTTTAATCGATCAATCAATCAATCAACCAACCAATCAATCAATCAATCAATCAATCATTGCATGCATGTTTCCATCTCATGTGTTTGATACGGGTCCAAGATCTCCTTTGTTTCTTTTCGCCTGTTTCAAGAGACCCATTTCAATGTGTTTAATTAATAAACCAACCAACCAACCAACCAATTAACCAATCAATCAATCAATCAATCGTTACATGCATGTTTCCGTCTCATGTGTTTAATACGGGTCCAAGATCTCTTTTTTCTTTTTGCTTGTGTTAAGAGACCCTATCCAACGTGTTTAATCAATCAATCAACCAATCAATCATTGCATGCATGTTTCTGTCTCGTGTGTTTAATACGGGTCCAAGATCTCATTTGTTTCTTTTTTGCTTGTTTCAAGAGACTCTATCCCACGTGTTTAAATAATCAACAAACCGACCAACCAAATAATCAACCAACCAACCAACCAATCAATCAATCAATAAACAAATCAATTAATCAATTATGTTTCGGAGGGGAAAATACCATTAACAATTGTTTTTAAAACAATTGATTTATATTATTGTATTAATATCTTTTCTGAAAAAAAAAAAATCCACATGCATGTTATCTGATCTTCTCTGAAACTACATGTCCAATTGACCTCAAAATTTGCAGTCAGCAGGGTATACATGTATTACATCTTCATAAAACAACGCGGTGCAGATATCTTTCAAGAATTTTCCTAGAGAAAAGAAATTGCAATGCCGTAAAAATCACTTGCTAGTTCCGTAAATCTCAGTGAAATCCTACAATGAAATGTCCGTTCCTAGATTGAAATACAAATCTATGTTTACAAACTGCTACTGAAAAATGTACATTATATGAAAATAATCAATGAACGTGTTTTAAAAGTAAACAGGATCAATTAAATCCAAAGCATGCACTGCTCGTGAACTGTGATCAAAATGTCAATTACCTACAATGACAAAAGAAATACATTGTGTAAATTCCGTCGCTATACATGTTGTCTGTTTAACATCCCGACCTAAAAAGAAATAAAAATACTAAGTTTCCACAACCTGGTGCGAGACAAAGACGCGCGTGGACCCTGAAATAGAATAAAAACTTTCCAAACTAAATATAGAAACTTAACCAACACACTAATATGGACCCTTTAAAGAAAGAAAGAAAGAAAAAACAAACAAACAAACAAATAAATAAACGCACACACACACACACATATCAATCAAGTATGTTTCAAAGGGGGAAAGACCGTTTACAATTGCTTTTTAAAAGCAATTGATTTATATTTATTATTATATTTCTTATATTTTCTTGTAAGCCACCAATCCATAACTCCTCTTTTTCCTATGGTGCCCGAAAACAATGAACCGGTTTTGTTCATTGCTGAGGTCTGTAAAGTGACTTATAACTGCTAACAGCCACATTATTTGGACTCTGGTGGATAGTTATCAGACTGTTATCTCATTGGCAATCATACCACATCTCCTTATTTTAGTACGGGTTAATTATTTGAAATAAATGACTAACAAACATTAAATCATTTGAAAACAAATAATTCTGCAATAATTTATGTTGTCATTTTAAGTTTTCAGTTTCTATATACTAGTATATCAACAATAAGTTGTATAAATGGTGTCATTATGTTTGTAATTGTCAAACTAGTATAACAATACTATTGTCTAAATCCACAGAAATGGATCATGCTTTAAGTAACAGAAATAATGATGTGTATGATGATGTCACTAGGTCACCTGTAACTTATCTCTTAAATAAGGACTATGTGGGGTATAAGAGCTTGCTTACTACAGGCTCTTCATAATCATTTTGTTAAATAATTCTACAAAGAAGGGGATAGTCTGTTAATGTATCCTTTACTAAGAATAATGAAATTGCAAGAAACAAATTCACATATTACTTTGAATTTTGTAGATTGTTCAGGTAGTCTTGAGCTATTTCTTTGTACAACAGAACAACCAGTAGTCATCTCCACTTCACTTCACACATATATATATATCTTGACACACAAATAAAAAAGCCATAGACATTGAAAACAATTCATATCTATTCTATTGTCAGTCAGCCTACCTACCATGAACTGAAAAGTCTCCTAAGATTCAGTAGGTAAATTATATGAAAATCAAGACTTGCATAAAAAATATACCAATATCAGAGACAATGACGTCATTTTTCCTCAGAGCTATCAGCTCTTTGATTATAGTAATGTCCACTCAAAATTTCAATCAACCATTTTTAGCTCACAGGGCCTGAAGGGCCCCATGTGAGCTTATGCCATCACTTGGCGTCCATCGTCTGTCGTTGTCGTCTGTAGTTGTAAATTATTTCAAGAATCTTCTCCTCTGCAACTACTGTGCCAAATACCTTCAAACTTTAACTGAATGTTCCTTAGGGTATCTAGTTTATAAAGTTTTTCCGAAGTTTTGACCCATCAACAAACATGGCCGCCATGGCTAAAAATAGAACATAGGGGTCAAATGCAGTTTTTGGCTTATATCTCAAAAACTAAAGCATTTAGAGCAAATCAGACACAAGTAATAAAGTTCAATAGGTCAAGATCTATCAGCCCTGAAATTTTCAGACGAAACGAACAACCCATTGTTGGGTTGCTGCCACTAAATTGGTGATTTTAAGGAAATTTTGCAGTTTTTATACGACCGCAAAAATTAAAAATTTTTTGGTCGTATATTGGTATCACGCTGTCGTCGTCGTCGTCAGTGTCGTCCGAAGACAGATGGTTTTTGGATAATAACTTAAGTATAAGTAAATAGAAATCAATAAAATTTTGACACAAGGTTTATAACCACTAAAGGAAGGTTGGGATTGATTTTGGGGGTTATGGTCTCAACTGTTTAGGAATTAGGGGCCAAAAAAGGGGCCCAAATAAGCATTTTTCAGACAATAACTTGTGTTAAAGTGTATGAATCTCTCTGAAATTATACCACAAGTTTCCATACTACAAAGGGATGGTTAGGATTGACTTCGGGGGGTAATGGCTCAAACCATTTAGGAATTAGGGGTAAAAAAGGGGAAAAACAAGGGTTTTTCTGGTTAAAGGACAATTGAGACAATTTAAAAGCAGTGTAAGGGAGGTAATCCAAATCAATTTAAAGAACAATGTTTGATTACCTCCCTTACACTGCTTGTAAATTATGTATTAAGAAATGATGATTGTTTTGAGGTGATTAGCTGTCAATTTATTTTTAGCAGTTACTATTAATTGATATTAATTTTAGCCATGACATGTATGTCATTTTATATTTTAAAACTTTTATGATGTATTTAAATGGGTAATTATGGTTGCAAACTCCATTAGAAATTTGAATTGAGATACTGACCAAATCTTGAGGAAAAGAATTTTTTTGGAATAAGGAAAGGGGAGGTGAAAAAAATTGGAGGGGGGGGGACAATTTTTCTCATTTCAGATTTCAGAAATTGAAAGAAAATTTCTTCAAAAAATATTTTTTTTTGGGGGTTATTAAAAAATTGAATATAAATTCAAAGCATATAACCAATTTGAAGTTCTTTGACTACAGTTATTCTGTGTCAGAAACCTATTATGTGTCAAAAATTTAATTACAATCCAAATTCAGACCTGTATCAAGCGTGAATATTGTGTCCATTTTGGCCCCAACTTTTCAGGGCTGGACATTGCGATCGTATCCAGCTGCGCTCAGCGAAACAGTTTATTGGTTATTATCTTGAATATTATTGAATATAAAGATAAACTGTAAACAGCAAAAATGTTCAGCAAAGTAAGATCTACTAAAAAGTTAATATGACCAAAATTGTCAATTGACCCCTTAAGGAGTTATTGCCCTTTAAAGACAATTTTACACAATTTGTTCATTATGTTTGCTAACATTTAAAAATCTTCTCCTCTGAAACTACTGGGCCTAATACTTCTAAACTTTAACTGAATGTTCCTTAGGGTAACTGGTTTGTAAATTATATCCGAAGTTTTGATCCATTAACAAACATGGCCGCCATGGCTAAAAATAGAACATAGGGGTCAAATGCAGTTTTTGGCTTTAATTTCAAAAACTATAGCAGATAGAGTAAAAGTGAAATGGAGTTAAAGTGATGAATTAATAAGTCAAGATCTATCTGCTATGAAATTTTCACATTAATATGGACCACCCATTGTAGGGTTACTGTCCGAAATAGTTTATTTTTATGAAATTTTACTGTATTTGGTTATTATCTTTAATATTATAATAGTTAGAGAGAAAGTGTAAATGGAAAAAATGTTCACCTAAGTAGGATCTAATAATAAGTCAAATGATCAAAATAGTCAATGGACTCCTTAAGGAGTTATTCCCCTTGAAATGTTTATTTTTTACATTTTTTCCTGCAAGTCTATTACTTTTTCAAAAATCTTCTTCTCTGACACTACTGGGCCAAATACTTCCAAATTTTAATTGAATGTTCCTTAGGGTATCTTGTTTATAAACTGTATCCGAAGTTTTGATCCATCAACAAACATGGCTGCCATGGCTAAAAATAGAACAATGGGAACAAAAGCAGTTTTTGGCTTATATCTCAAAAACTACAGCAGTTAGAGCAAAATTGAAAGGGAGTTAAAGTGTTAAATGGGTCATGATCTATCTGTTATGAAATTTTCAGACAAGTTCGACAACCCATTGTTGGGTTACTGTTGGAAATAGTTTATTTTTATTAAATTTTACTGTTTTTGTTTATTTTCTTTAATATTATAATAGATAGAGAGAAAGTATAAATGGCAATAAATGTTCAGCTAAGTAAGATCTACAAATAAGTCAACATGATCAAAATAGTCAATTGACCCCTTAATGAGTTATTGCCCTTAAAACGTTTTTTTTTTTTCATTTTTTGTGAAAGTCATTACTTTTTCAAAAATCTTCTTCTCTGAAACTACTTGGCCAAATACTTAAAAACTTTAATTGAATGTTCCTTAGGGTATCTAGTTTTTAGATTGTATTCGGGGATTTGATCCATTCAAAAACTAAAGCATTTAGAGCAAATTAGACAAGAAGTTAAAGTATTCATTAGGTCAAGGTCTACCTGCCCTGAAATTATCAGCCAAATAGGGTATCTGAGTTTTAGGTTATTGCCCCTGAATTGATTTTAAGGAAATTTTGCAGTTTTTGGTTATTATCTTGAATATTATTATAGATAAAGATAAACGGTAAACAGCAAAAATGTTCAGCAAAGTAAGATCTACATATTAGTTAAATGACCAAAATTGTCAATTGACCCCTTAAGGAGTTATTGCCCTTTAAAGACAATTTTTCACAATTTGTTCATCTAGTTTGCTTACTTTAAAAAATCTTCTCCTTTGAAACTGCTGAATCAATCTCAGCCAAACTTGGGCTGAATGAGTTTCAGAGTATCTAGTATAAATTTTGTATTTTATTTCCTTGTACGTAAAGAAACATAGCCACTATGGCTAAAATGGAACATAGGGGTAAAATGCATTTTTTTGCTTTTGAAGAAAATATGACAGATACAAAGAACATTTAAATGGCATTTTTAAGTCACTCATTAATATATATTGAAAAGCAAAAATAATCATTGATGAAAGATTTAAGCAAAAAAATTACTGGTGAGCGATTCAGGCTCTTGAGAGCCTCTTGTATTTTCCGGCATCTACCGGCTGATGGTCAATACTAGTATTTACCGCTTTTTTGCTAACCTTGTTGCCTGGCAAGATGCAATAATATTTATCTTGTCATGTGTCTGTTGAGCAGTCAAGTGTTTAAATGACATCCTACATCAAAACTATTCTGTACAGGTAAATAGTTCTTACATGTATCCTTCTCTAATTTCCTCATTGAAATAGATTTTTTTGTATGCCCCCGCCGTAGAGGAGGGGTCATTAAGTTTTACCCTTGTTCGTCTGTACGTATGTACGTCCGTATGTCCCAAAGTTGGTTTCCGTTCTCTAACTTTAGTTTGCCTCAACCAAATGTTATGAAACTTATACACAATGCTTATTACCACAAAACACAGATCAAGTTTGAAATTGGGTGCCGCCACGTGAACGATAACGGTTCTTGAGTTATGCCCCTTTATAAACATAAAAATGGCTGAGTTTTTCGTTTCCGTTCTCTAACTTTAGTTTGCCTCAACCAAATGTTATGAAAATTATACACTGCTTATTACCACATAATACAGATCAAGTTCGAAATTGGGTGGTGTCACTTTTACCGTTCTTTAGTTATGCCCTTTATAAACATAAAAATTGCTGAATATTTTGTTTCCGTTCTCTAACTTTAGTTTGCCTCAAACAAATGTTATGAAACTTATACACAATGCTTATTACCACATAATACAGATCAAGTTCAAAATTGGGTGGCGTCACTTTTACCGTTCTTGAGTTATGCCCCTTTATAAACATAAAAATTGCTGAATTTTTCGTTTCCGTTCTCTAACTTTAGTTTGCCTCAACCAAATGTTATGAAACTTTTACACAAAGCTTATTACCACTTAATACAGATCAAGTTTGAAATTTGTTGGTGTCACTTTTACCGTTCTTGAGTTATGCCCCTTTATATACATAAAAATTGCTGAATTTTTCATTTCCGTTCTCTAACTTTAGTTTGCCTCAACCAAATGTTATGAAACTTATACACAATGCTTATTACCACAAAAATTCAGATCAAGTACAAATGTGGGTAGCGTCACTTTTACCGTTCTTCAGTTATGTCCCTTTATATCTTTATATGAGATGCAAGCGGGGCATCATCTGTGTCCCAAGGACACATTCCACATTTATTATCATTGTTTATTATTCATTAGTTTAGAAACTTATTACATGTATCAGTAGTAATGAAGTTAATTTTATTTTGTGTGTCAGTGTACATGGTGTATGTGATAATAATTTTATCATTCTGCATTTTTTATGAGATACAAATTAATCACCATGTTCATGCAGTGTCATTTGTATATTGTATATTGTAGCATTTTCATTTGATTTTTTTGCTATAATGCTAAAGATACAGGCTTTTAATTTTTTGTGACTTTTTTCCAAAGGACATAGGAAAAATTTAATGAGTCACAAGATAAAAAGTAACAGAAAATATTTCACATTTTGAACTCTGCATATTTGACGGACCCGAATTTCCAGAACATTTGACTGATATTATCAGGTAATATGAGTCCGTCAAATTTTACCACATTTGGTTTAAAAAATTATTTTATACAAAAGTGAAGGGTCTTGGGAAATCTGGTAAACCGTTTCAAAACAGAAGTAGGTCATAGACATCTGGGATGGAATTGTAACTTATTTTATCATTACTTTTGGATATTTCTGGAAATATTTTGCACCAACAAGCACACAAAAAGTAAGAATTTGTATATAGGCCAATATTCTAGCCATTAGTGAAGATTTCATGGCAAAATTGGGTCTCGAAGTTGAGAATAAAATTCTCTCTCAAAATCCAGCTGAAAAAAATGGCTTTAGTGTTATCAAGTCGTAGGGTACTGTAGGCTTCCCAGCAAAAATTTGAAATAGCCTTTCAAGATGTCATGATTATTTGGACAAAGCAAAAGTAATCTTCACTTACAATTTTTTGCTGTATATTTCATTTAAAACTACATTTTTCAATAAATTGTTTTGAAGGCATTTATGGATGGATCATGTGGATTTTAACAAAACATGTATTGAAAGACGCAGAATCATCTGAATTATATTTGTTTATTAAGTCATACATTTTTCTTCTGTTTTTGTTATCTCCAGATGTGAACATCTGCATGAATAATATTAAACATTTTAATTTTACCCAAGGTATCCACTTTAGGGATTCTATCGTACTGAAGATTTACCAGGCGTTGGTTCATTGTTGTTTGTAATATTTTAATTTTATATATTGAAATAAAAAGCAAATGTCTGGACAAAAAATGAAACTTGTGCTTAAATCATCAACAATTGAAAATGCTTTACAACAAACAATGAGAAAAACATAAACAAATTAACAAAAAACCTGTGACAATGTTGCTTCTATTATTATATTATGTCTCCACCAAGCACTTGTTGAGAATATACATGTCAGATTAAGAGCAAAGACTGGTGGGCCTGGAGTCAGAATAATGTGAAGAGTGACATGTTGAAACCTTGTGAACTAGTGTGTTAACAATTCAGCTCAGCATGTTGGCCTAGTAAAAAGCAGGGTTCATATTCATATCATTACATGTTTTGTCCTGAATATGCATTTAATTTGCCACTGGACATTTAACAGCCATCCATCATCATATCATTTATTATAATTTTATGTTTATATTTAGACTGTGATTTACCATATACTGACAACAAGCTAGTATCCAGTAGACATTGTTGTATACAGAAAGATGAGAGTGGTACTGTCTGGCTCTGTGATTCAAGGTATGTAAGAAACAATTGATAAACAAAATGAGTGCAAAAAAACAACATAAATCTTCCTCTAGTTAGATGACCGATTGATTGTTGTTTGCTTAATGTCCAGTATAGAATAGTTCATGCATATTCAGGATGATCTTTCACAATGATTTGGATGTACCAGATTTTCTAAACAGAGGTGAAGAACCAACATCAGGCTTCTAGTTCCAGTCCCAATTTATTTCTCCAGAATCATTTTTTTTTATTGATGGTCATGAGATTAAAAGTTTGGTCCCTTCATTCCCCATATGAACTTCCAATGTAAAATTATGGAGATGTGGTGTGATTGATGAGACACCGTAACATCAAAGATAAAAAACAATGTCAGTGTACAGCCACAACAATAAGCAAAAAACATACTGTATAGTAAGCAGTAAATTTATGAAGATTTTGATAATATAAAGGATTTATTTTACAAGAAAGTTCATGTACACTTGTTTGATAGTAAAACTTAGCCATTCAAGTATATAAAACATAATCAACTTTTTTTTTTAGATTTGAAGTTTCATATGACTTTAAGCATGTTAAGATTCTGAAGAAAAAGAAAAAAGGATTTATTTATACATTTTAAGATGAATCACATCAGAATTCAGAGTCAATGTAATTTAAAAAAATAATTGACATGAATTTATTATTGCCAAAAATTTAACCGGACTAGCATGACTTGTATAACTGATAACAGTTATGAACCCTTGTACTTCATGTATTGTATTAATATACAGCATTCCATGAATTTGCATAAATAAATCTTGTACTTTTTTCTTCTGATCAATAGATTCCAAAATAAAATACAAAATGAGAAAAGGCTTTGAAAATAATGTTGATTTTATTAAGTTCTTTGATTTTTTTATAATATTAGCACAAATGGAACACTACTAAATCTGAAAGTGAAGATTTCAAAAGGAAATGTAAGTATAAACAGTGAATGTGTTACAATAAAGCAACAATGCAATAATAATATTGCAATGTAAAGCATAAATTTATATTATAGAATGATAAACTATCACAATAAAGATGTGTGTACCAGATATTGATGTACATTATACTGACATCTCTCCACCAGAGACCAAATTAAATGACATAGAAGTAAGCAACCATAGCTGTATGGCCATCAACAATAAGCTAAACCATTACCACACAGCAAGCTATAAAAAAAACCCTGAAATTACAAATGCAAAACAATTAAAACCAGAAAACTAAAGACCTGATTTATGTACAAAACAATAAACCAAAAAACAAATATGATATACAGCGTTCACTGCAATGGTAGAATTGCAGGACTGGAATCCAGTAAAATGTACCATATACTGTTGTGGTGTCTGGCAAATTACTAGTGATTACCATCTATGTAAGAATGATTTATCAATTGGTGCTAAAACGAAAGATCACTGCAGACAGATACACAAAGACCTATTATATAAGACTATTTTTTTTCAATTAATTTGTTACTTATTTACAAGACTCTTTGTTCATAGTTCTGACAATAGATTTTAAACATATCCGTACTCTAGTCTTATACAATATAATGTTATTGACATACTGAATTATTGAGTTATTTAAGTATGTACTGAAAATGTTGATTTATTCTATTTTCTTTTATTACCATTTATTAATTTGTTTGCCATACTTGGATTCATTATTTGAATTTATAGTTCTTGGGCCTTTGGCGTTTACCTTAAAAATCTTCTTTTTGCAGAAGAAAGAACTGCAGCATGGAGATGACTTTTATATTGTGTACAAAAAGGGTGAAGAAGAGAAAAGTAAGCTGGGTTAAAAGCTATTTATAACCTGTCATATAGTATGGGTGCTTGTACATCACTAAAGACCATATGGTGTCATCTTTATTTTTTTTGTTAACTTGTGTTTTAACATTTTCTGTCTCATTGAGATATACCATGTATACCCTGTACTCATTCATTCCAATCATGTTAATGCTGGGTTTTCATTTACACTCTTTCTGAAGAGTGCGAAAAATCCTGCATTTTAGATTTAAAACAAATAAATTAAAAAAAAAATAAAATCCAATAATGGTTGAGAGAAATTAACATAGTCTTTGTTTTATATTTATGCATGGGTCTTGCCCACCATTTTCATGTGCATGTCATGTGTAACGTCACTTTCAATGTGTAGGAACTTTACTCCAAGTTAATTAAAACTGAGTAATGAATTACGGTGACCTATAGTTGTTAATTTCTGTGTCATTTTGGTCTCTTGTGGACAGTTGTCTCATTGGCAATCATACCACATCTTCTTTTTATAGTTGGGTTAGGGAGCAACAGAAACTGATAATGTTTGGTGGTGTATTAATGTTTTTTAACTTCATTTTATATTATGACTTTTTCCAATTCAAATTCTTAAGGATAATTCAATTTTTTAACATTTGGTTGTTAGCCATGAATATCCTGGCTTAGTTATACTAAAATGATCTTACAGGAAGGTTTTATGCAATGTAAGTATATGCCAACTGATTTTTGTCTCGCCTTGACAGAGTCAAAAAGCGAGACATAGGTATGCTGTTTCTGGCGTCGTCGGCAGCGGCGGCGTCAAAAATGTATTAGTTTGTAATTAGGTCAGTTCAAGGGGAACCATTAGTGGTAGGCCAATGTTAATTGGTATGCAGTTGTATAAGCATTAGCACATCTCATTTCCATGGAGAATATTTGGCCAAGCCCCCTTAGTCATGGTCTATTGACTTTGAAACTTTTGCATAGTTTACATGTATTAGTTTGTGATTAGATCAGTTTAAGATGAACTACTAATGTTAAGTCAATGATATTTGGAATGCAAATTTATTGGCATTTGCAAGTCTAGTTTCAGTGGAGATAAAGTAGCCCCACCCCCTCATCATGGTTCATTGACTTTGAAACTTTCACATAGTTTACAAGTTAATGTTTGTGTTCAGGTTTGGTTAAAGGGAATGAATTATGATAAGTCAATGGTATTTGGTATGCAGTTGTATTAGCATTGGCACATTTCATTTCCATGGAGATTGTTTAGCCATGTACCTTCAGTCATGGTTCATTGACTTTGAATATTTGCATAACTTACATGTTAAAGTATTGCTATTTCAATTTCAACACTTGCATTATCAAAATTACAAAAAGGCGAGACATATCTCTGTGTTAACAGTTTATGTTACATATAAATTAGAAATCATATCAGAAAACTAGTTAAAGGTATCATGCTTAATATTTTTTAATATTTTAGATGTTGGTTTTGTGTACCAGAGCATGGCAGAACTTGCTAAAGAAGACTCATCAGAAGCAGAACAAACACAGGAATATGAAACTGATGCCAATATATTGGATGCTACTGTTGCCGGTATGTTTGACGCTTTTCCGGTCCATTGTTGAGGATAGTATCGAAACCCATAAATGTCTTTTTTGGCTAAAATAAATGCTGGGTTACTGTCTCATTTATTTTTCCCCAAATCACCAGTTTATCATATTTCGACAATTGTTTTCATGGTTTTATACAATTTTTCTGATTACTCTAGCAGTTGTATGTTAAATAATACTATTATATGGCAGTTATCAATTGACACAATTTTATGGCATATGAATAAAGTTATGTCTTATCCCCCTGCTTTGTATAGAGGGCTTATAGTAGTAATTGTTGTGGAAGTTTGTTTATTTATTGGCACTTTGTTATCCTTGACTCCTTCTAAACAAGTCAGTGGATTTAAATGTAATGTCAGATGAGGTTCATCAGACAAACTGGCATTGTGATTTTCTTTTAAAGTTTTTTAAATAATAATTTTCCATGCTCCCAAAGCAAAACTTTGGACATTTCTTTATTCCTTTCTATTCAAATACTGTGAAAGTACTTTAATTCGTGGGTATCAATTTTCGTGGTTTGAGCAATATTTACATGTTCGTGGGTTTTAAATTCGTGGATTTTAGTTTTAAAAAAAAATAATTGAAAAAAGCCTTTAGAAACTAAGGTTACAAATAATCTGGATTGAAGGAAATTGCAAAGTAAACATTGACCCGTGTAAATCGCAGTGATAACACTAATTAACCCATGATAAAGTGATCAACAGATTATAGACCATCAAAGGTGTTAATTAGGCCATAAACATGTCACCTAAAGAAAACAGTAACATAAACAAATGCTATAAACGTATCTTGAATTGTCAAATAATTCTTATCAAAATCAAGCCCAGCATGAAATTATTATTTCCCATATGTACGAGAACTATGAGGATATAAAATGAACACTTTATCATACTAGCATATCAATACCGGAAATCTGACTTTCATCGATCAAAAATATTTTTTATGAGAATTAAAAGATCAAAAGTTGTACAATTTAGGTTATTAAAGATAAAATGGGTATAATCATGCATGCGGTTGAAGTTCTGTGACTGCTATTAAAGTATTCTCAGATTTGGCGTTATTCAATATATTATCTAGATCATATATCAGTAGTCAACAGTGGTTGTTTTATTTCGTTGGACACTTAAATTCGTGGATAAAGTCATCCACGAAAACCACGAAAATTGGTACCCACGAATAAAAGTACTTTCACAGTAGTACAGTAGGAGTTTTGAACTATGATATGCTTTTTAGTGTTTAGAATTATAAATTCAGGCTTTTTTAGTCCCATACAGATGAAGTCGAAGGGAACATTAGGTTTGTTGTCTGTCTGTCTGTCTGGCAGATCAAGTTTTTTTCCGTTCTGATGATTTTGTGGAGAGTTATGGTCCTTGGACTTAGAAAATTCACTCAAATAATCAGTTTTTTGCACATTTTTTTGTCATGCTTGAAAATATTGATTTGATAATTGGTATATAGTTTTATCAGGACAAGTTACAGATCAAGATCAAATTTTGTTGTGGTCTTAGGATTTTGTGTACAGTTATGGTCCTTGGACTTAGAAAAATTCACTTGAATAATCAGTTTTCCACACTTTTTTCGTCATGCTTGAAGATATTGACTTCATATTTGTTATAAAGTTTACACCATGACAAGCAAACTTAACTAAAATTGTCCATTTATAAATTTTGAAATTATTATAAAACTAAGGTTTCAACTCCCTCAGGCAAAGTTGGCTTTAGATGAATTTGGCTATTTATTTTGGGTGTTTTGACATATAGCTCTTCAATGATTTTCGCTACTTATCCATCTTGGATTTCAAATGTTTGGCTTTGAGCGTTCCTGATGAAGGTAAATCCAGAAAAGCGCTTCAGACGCAATAAATTATTAAACGTGTGGTTTTCCATTTTTACATCACTGGGTCGATACCTCTGCTGGTGGACTATCAGTCCCGAGGGTATCATCAGCTCAGTAGTCAGTGCCTCGGCACTGACATGATTTAACAAACTTTACTAAAATTGTCCGTTTATAAATTTTGAAATTATTATAAAACTAAGGTTTCAACTCCCTCAGGCAAAGTTGGCTTTAGATGAATTTGGCTATTTATTTTGGGTGTTTTGACATATAGCTCTTCAACGATTTTCGCTACTTATCCATCTTCGGATTTCAAATGTTTGGCTTTGAGCGTTCCTGATGAAGGTAAATCCAGAAAAGCGCTCGGACGCAATAAATTATTAAACGTGTTGTTTTCCATTTTTTATAGATCAAGTTCGCATTTTGTTCCAGTACAATGAATTTTAACCAGTAGTGGACTATGTATTGCCATGCAATACTCTCAGAAAGCTTGTTTTTTATAACTTCCCATATCTCTTCTTGTATATGTGTTACAGATGTTGATGTTAACTTCCTAGATGAAACTGACGACACACCAGAGGATAACTGTAAAAAAAGACCAAAGGTATTTTCAATAAGCATGATGAGGAACGTTCATAGTTTTGAAGCAATTTTCAAAATACAGTTACACCAATCAACTTTATTTAACAACAAAAAAAACTGACAAATTTTGTATTAATACGTTTGGTTAAGTCAAGGACATCTCAAATGTGAAAAAACACCGTTATACAAGGAATTGCTATTAAATGATAGCTATTTAATTATAAAAAGACAACATTTTTTAGTTCTTATGCCTAGCTATATATAGGCACTCAATTATATAAGACCACAATCAATTTGATCCATATATGTTATGTAGAACAGCAATACAAAGGTTTTTGAGAGAATTGGAACTAAACACAATTAGTTTAGGGTCAATTATGTCACAAGGAAAAGTAGTAATAATTCATTAAAAAACTTATTCTTAATGTTTTGCAAAAATGCATAATTGTAAGGTATATAGCAAATGACTTTTGGAAGTGCAAATTTACAGTACATGATAAAATCTACTAAATACTTTACCATTTAGAGATGACCAGTATTAACTTTTTTGTAATATGCATTTGATATTTCTCACTTTATATAAATATGTAAAATTTAATCTAAATGGCACAACTTTTAAGAAAATGGATATATTTTTTAGCTCATCACCTATATATATATTGTTGAAGACTGCATGTTGGTTTTTTTTTGTTATATTTGTTGTTGGGTAGCAGGCTAATAAATGAATATCCTAAATCACCTTGTATTCATTTCTAAACTATACATTCTTGCTATTTTGCTAAAAAAAATCAAATTTTACACTTTTTTCCTCCTTCTCTTTATAACTGATTGGGGCTAGCATCCTCTAAGCAGTCATCAGTGAATCAATTAAAGCTCAGTGAATATTTATAATGCATATACATGTAGTTGAAAAACCTTTTTAACTTAAAAGAACTTAATTCAATAAAGAGGGTATAATAGTTTGTCTAATTATATTTTATAGAAAGATGAAGATAAAGATGATAGTGAACCGGTGAAAAAAATGATGAAAACTTCAAAGGAAAGTAAAACAGACAAAGGTCCTGGTAATACTACAGAAGTGCCATCTGGTGAGAATAAAAAGGAAAGTAAGGAGGATATAAGCAAGGAAGAAGCCTCCAAAATGAAGAGTGGAGCAGGAACCACCACGGCAGTGTCACCAGCTGTAGATGAGATAGAAGAGACATTAATATGTAGTATTTGTCAGGAAATTATGTATAACTGTATCAGGTGAGGACGTGTTTCATAGGATATTCTCTGTAGACTGTTATATGATTTATGGACCACATAAATAAGGTTCATGACTAAAACTAATTCATGAATTTGTCACAGTTGAAGATGATCATTCACTGCAAATATAAAAGTACTGCATGTATTATAAATTGACCATCACTAACAAGCAGGACCAGACTAAATAATTATAATGCTAGTTAGAACAGTACTGTTAGAGCACTGCTATCATAAATAAAAATTCTTGTTTTTTATTAGCTCACCAGGGCCGAAGGGCCCATGTGAGCTTATGCCATCACTTGGTGTCCGTCGTCGTCTGTCGTCATCTGTCGCCGTCGTCGTAAACTATTTAAAAATCTTCTCCTCTGAAACTACTGGGCCAAATACCTTCAAACTTTAACTAAATGTTCCTTAGGGTATCTAGTTTATAAATTGTATCCGAAGTTTTGATCCATCGACAAACATGGCGCCATGGCTAAAAATAGAACATAGGTGTCAAATGCAGTTTTTGCTTATATCTCAAAAACTAAAGCTTTTAGAGCAAATCTGACATGGGAGGAAAATTATTCAATTGGTTTAGATCTATCAGCCCTGAAATTTTCAGACGAATCGAACAACTCATTGTTGGTTGCTGCCACTAAATTGGTAGTTGTAAGGAAATTTTGCAGTTTTTGTCATTATCTTGAATATTATTATAGATATATTTAAAGTGTAAACAGCAATAATGTTCAACAAAGTAAGATCTACAAAAAGTTAATATGACCAAAATTGTCAATTGACCCCTTAAGGAGTTATTGCCCTTTAAAGACAATTTTACACAATTTGTTCATCAAGTTTGCTAACATTTAAAATCTTCTCCTCTGAAACTACTGGGCCAAATACCTTCAAACTTCATCTAAATGTTCCTTAGGATATTTTGTTTATAAATTTTATCCAAGTTTTAATCCATCGACAAACATGGCGCCATGGCTAAAAATAGATCATAGGGGTCAAATGCAGTTTTTGGCTTATATCTGCAAAACTAAAGCTTTTAGAGCAAATCTGACAAGGTTAAATTGTTCAATTGGTCAAGATCTATCAG
Organism: Mytilus coruscus; assembly: GCA_017311375.1. NCBI lineage: Eukaryota > Metazoa > Mollusca > Bivalvia > Mytilida > Mytilidae > Mytilus > Mytilus coruscus. The sequence continues at coordinate 12,927 of JAASAO010000416.1, read as the reverse complement.
CCCTGAAATTTTCAGACAAATCGAACAACCCATTGTTGGGTTGCTGCCACTAAATTGGTAGTTTTGAGGAAATTTTGCAGTTTTTGTTATTATCTTGAATATTATTATAGATAGATATAAACTGTAAACAGCAATAATGTTCAGCAAAGTAATAAGATCTACAGAAAAGTTAAATGACCAAATTTGTCAATTGACCCTTAAGGAGTTATTGCCCTTTAAAGACAATTTTACGTAATGTGTTCATCAAGTTTACTAACATTTAAAATCTTCTCTTCTGAAACTATTGTGCCTAATACTTCTTAACTTTGAATGAATGTTCCTTTAGGAATCTAGTTTATGAATTGTATCCGAAATTTTGATCCATCAACAAACATGGCCGCCATGGCTAAAAATAGAACATAGGGGTGAAATGCAGTGTTTGGCTTATATCTCAGAAACTAAAGCATTTAGAGCAAATCTGACATGGGGTAAAAATGTTCAAAAGGTCAAGATCTATCAGCCCTCAAATTTTCAGACACACCGAACAACCCATTGTTGGGTTGCTGCCACTAAATTGGTTGTTTTAAGGAAATTTTGCAGTTTTTGGTTATTATCTTGAATATTATTGAAGATAAAGATAAACTGTAAACAGCAATAATGTTCAGCAAAGTAATAAGATCTACAGAAAAGTTAAATGACCAAATTTGTCAATTGACCCTTAAGGAGTTATTGCCCTTTAAAGACAATTTTACGCAATGTGTTCATCAAGTTTACTAACATTTAAAATCTTCTCTTCTGAAACTATTGTGCCTAATACTTCTTAACTTTGAATGAATGTTCCTTTAGGAATTTAGTTTATGAATTGTATCCGAAATTTTGATCCATCAACAAACATGGCCGCCATGGCTAAAAATAGAACATAGGGGTGAAATGCAGTCTTTGGCTTATATCTCAGAAACTAAAGCATTTAGAGCAAATCTGACATGGGGTAAAATGTTCAAAAGGTCAAGATCTATCAGCCCTCAAATTTTCAGACACACCGAACAACCCATTGTTGGGTTGCTGCCACTAAATTGGTTGTTTTAAGGAAATTTTGCAGTTTTTGGTTATTATCTTGAATATTATTGAAGATAAAGATAAACTGTAAACAGCAAAAATGTTCAGCAAAGTAAGATCTACAAAAAAGTTTAATATGACCAAAATTGTCAATTGACCCCTTAAGGAGTTATTGCACTTTAAGGACAATTTACACAAAGTTGTTTTATGTTTTTTAACTTTAAAAATCTTCTCAAATGAATCTAGTATAAATTTGTATTTCATTTCCTTGTACGTCAAGAAACATAGACACTATGGCTAAAATGGAAATTATGGGTAAAAGCAAAAATAATCATTGATGAAAGATTTAAGCAAAAAAATAACAGGTGAGCGATTCAGGCTCTTGAGAGCCTCTTGTTTGAAAAAACTTGTCAGATACCAAAGGGACATTCAAACTCAAAAGTCGAAAATAAACTAACGCCACTACTAAAAAAAGAAAAAGACCCAACAGACAAACAACATTACACAAAACACAACATAGAAAACTAAAGACTAAGCAACACAAACCCCACAAAAAAAACTGGGGGTGAAAATAATTTTTATGAACATTATGGTAAATAAATTATGGTTAAAGTATCAAAACAATAGATACCTAGGATCTTATTTGTGAAAGATGGACCTGTGTAAATTACACATTTTTTTTCACAGCTTACAACCCTGTATGCATTCCTATTGTGCTGGATGTTACTCAGACTGGATGCAAAAATCTAATGAATGTCCTACAGTAAGTTTTGATATAAATAAATGAATAAATAAATAAGCTTGATTTAGAGTTTCATTGTATACAATACTGGGACATAATATATAAAGCTATATTGAGCTTTGAACCAACAAATTGATAATTTCTAATTTAAAATTAAAAGATTAATATACATGATATATGATTGAATATAAAAACAAAGCCTTTTTCAAAAGTATAGACATATCATTCAATTTATGAATAACGTAATGTTGGAGATTTTAGTTTTTTACTACAGTAGAAATAGTCAAATTTCTCAATTTTTTCTTGAAGAACAAAGCCAAAGTTTAGACTAGAATAACATATTTCAAAATTTAAACTGCATCTTTAAAATACTATATTCATAATCCAAATATAAACATTTAATACAGATCTAATTGGTAGTTGACCTTACCATGACAATGAATGAAAGACTGTTTCAAAAATATAGATAAAGGTTTTTAAAATTTAAAAGTAAATCCATTATTTCTTACACAACTAAAATTAAGTTTGAGTTATTTCCCTTTAGAGTGAATTAAAATAGTGCAAATGAACAGTATTTTATCAGTATATTTTATGCAGAGCATTGTTGATTATTCTTAAATGAGTAATGTTAACACCTTAGAGCAAGGCTAATACTTGCTATAACTCTGACTGATTTAAATAACAGCTTATCTGTTGATTTGGTCCCGATAAGCAGTATGAAAATTGGCTCCTGATGATTTAATTTTTAAATGATTAATTCTGAACTATTGATCAAAAGTCCTAATTTTTTTAGGGGAAGGTGGATTCCAATTTTACAGTTTGATGTTAATATAGATAACATTTTCAAAATACACAGAGGAAAACCTTAGCTCAAAAGAAAGTACTATTTCTAGTAGTTACTGTTTTTTTTTTAAATATTTTTTTCCCCTGTTGCAGTGTGCAATTATGTTATCCTGATATTAAAATGGCATTAGATATTTAATTTGATTTCACCAGACCACTTTTGACAAAAAGTGATTTATTTTTTAGTGTCGTATGAAAGTAAAAAGAATCAACAAAAACCATATTGTAAACAACTTGATAGAAGCTTATTTGAAAGAACATCCAGGTGTGTATTATAATAGCATGAATAGTTTGGATTTATTTATTTCTGTTCGTACCAATTTTCCTTGATGGAGTAAAATTTGCATTTTCATGAATATTTGATGTCCTCATATATGTCTATTATTAAAATATTTTTAAGCTGCATAAGTCTAATTTGATAAAAGAAATTTATTGCTTTAAAACTATGGGTTTTTAATTTGCTCTGTCATAAATTTTCCCCCTTTCTTGAAAACCTGTGAGTTTAAGATAAGTCATGTGAGCTTAAAAGTATATATAAAAAGTAAAATAACAAAAATACAGAACTCCAAGGAAAATTCAAATGGAAAGCCCCTTATCAAATGGCAAAATCAAAAGCTGAAACACATCAAACGAAAAGATAACAACTGTCATATTCCTGACTTGGTACAGGCATTTCTTATTATAGAAATGGTTGGTTTTATAGCTAGCTAAACCTTTCACTTGTGTGGCAGTCAAATAGAATTCATTATATTGACAACAATGTGTGAGCAGATCAAACAGAAACTTTTTTTCAAAACCATAAAGGATGGGATGATTAGTAATTGCTAAATGGTGCTCAGTACAGGCATTTAGTTTTACCCTAAGCTTGTCAGGCTGTACATCCTGAAATTGGTTTCCATTCTCTAACTTTAGTTTGCCTCAACCAAATGTTATGAAACTTATACACAATGCTTATTACCACAAAAAACAAATCAAGTTTGAATTTGGGTGGCATCACTTATACCTTTCTAGAGTTATGCTGCTTTACAAATAGAAAATTGCTGAATTTCTTGTTTCTGTTAAGTAACTTAAGTTTGCCTCATCCAAATGTTATGAATCTTATACACAATGTTTATTAGCACAAAACACGGATTAAGTTTGAATTTTGGTGTTGTCACTTATACCTTCTATAGTTATGACACTTTAGTTTAGACTACGATGATATGACCTGCTTTTTATTTAACTACTGGGCCAAATTAAACCAAACTTGGCCTCAATCATTATTAGGGTATCTAATATTATTAATTATATTTTAACCTTATTTTACATTAAACCATTGTCGTGACGTCAGCCTATTCATTTACTGTGGATTCTTTTTCTAGAATCAACGCTTCCCAAATTTGTCGCTGAAATGGACTCACCAAATTATATTCAATTGTGTGCCTAATTTCATTAAGTTTGAATTGGCTAATTTACTGATTTCTGTTCACTAATGGAATTAAATTAAAACTTACCATCTCGGCTATCAATGTGTTACAATTTAAATGTCTATTTTATATATATGAATGAACATAAAATACACATCGGTACAACGGACACGCAGAGCTAGTACCTTTATATATATATAATTTAGGCAATCATATAGTATAAGTTGGTAGCATGAGGTTAGCATGGTTAAGATCAATGAGTGAAAGGTATGGACTTGTCGGTTTAGGTTCGAATCTCTGTATTCTCTTTATTGTCCCTATTCTTTAGTTTTCGTGGTTTTTATTTTTCTTTCTTGTTTGGATGTTATTGTGGATATGTTTGTAATAATAGCGAGTTTTACCGTTTATTTTTGGTTTATTATTGGCTATTTCACATACTTTTATAATTCAAGGTACATTTATAGCAATTGTTTTATGTAACTGTTTTCTTTAAGTAACATGTTTATGGTCCAATTAACACCTTTGTGGTCTTTAATCTGTAGATCACTGCTCGGGTTAATTAGTGTCATAACTTCTGATTACACGTGTGCATCAATTCAAATGTTTACTTTGCAATTTCCTTCAATCGAGACAATTTTTAATCATGGATTAATCATCTCATTTCTGAAAGCAATTATTTTATTTCAAACGTGTTGAATGTTGTCAATTGAAGACGAACAAGTAAGTGAAAGTGAACACCTTATTTTGCAATGTCCACAAATCATTGTAAAACATCATATTGTTACTATAAATTATCTTCGTTTCTGATGGCTACAATTCTTCACTCAATTTGTTTTTCTTCAGAAAACTAAAATCCACAATTTAAAACCCACGAACATGTAATTTTGCTCAAACCACGAAAATTGATACCCACAATTAAAGTACTTTCACAGTATTTGAAACGAAAATGATTACATTCTATTTGTCCATTTTGTTTTATAAATATAGTATGATTTCATCTGTTAATAATTTTTACAAATGATTATACGTAAATTCCTATGCTAGAAAATCCTGATGTGCCTAGAATTAGGCTTCTTGCTAGAAATTTCGTAACTACTTATTATATATACTTTATATATGCTCTTTAGTCGGGTTGTTGTCTCTTTGACACATTCCCAATTTCCATTCTCAATTTTATTAGAAATAAGTTTGAATATATCTTATTTTGTAAAAACAGATAATATTCACATGCCTGATAATATAAAGATCTTTAAAGGCAGACGTGTTGTGTTATATTTGTTCTTTTTTTAACCAATTAATTGTGATTTTAGATTTATCAATGCATCGTTGGACACGATAACATGGTTATTTAAACTCACATACAATACCATCTAATTAAGAAATGGCTTTAATTTTGAAAAGAAATTAACACAATAGTTTAAGATATAGATACAATGGATAAGCGTCGATTCATGAAAAACAAACCATTCGCCCTCCGGGCTCATGGTTTCTTTTTCAAGAATCAACGCTTATCCATTGTATCTATATAACTGATTTCAAAACAACAGTAGATACAGGTGAGCGACACAGGCTTTTGAGAGCCTCTAGTTTAATGTATACCAATATAATTTTTCATTACAGGAAAGAAGAGACCAGAAGAAGACTTGAAAGCCCTTGATGCAAAGAACAGAATAACCAAAGATATGGTAACTTTTTTATTTTACCCTAGCTTGATAACTTGATTAATAGAAAGAAACAATTTTATATATCTTAAGTCAACTTCAAGTTATACATTGAAAATTGACTTAATTCTTTAAAAATAGAAATCTTGCAGTACTAAAAACTCAAATATTGATATAGATAGCAGTAATTTTACGCAGAAATTCCTGTCCAAATTGTATTTATTAGTCTGCATTTTGTTCGTTGTTCAGTATTGGCATTAATAATAAAGCATCCAATGATATCTGAACTCAGAGTAATTTATTTCTACATTTGTACAATGAATATTTCTGGTCAGGATGAATACTGATAACAATTATTTGTACTAATTTTAGATGACCCCTACGGCCAAGGAAGGTTATGACCCAGATAATGAAGAGGAGGAGGAGGACTATACAGATTCTGATGATGTAGATGATGAGGAAAGGTAGGTTTTACTTGAAAGGTCATAACATTGTATTGTACAATTCAGTCCTGGATACTAGTCTAATCTTTTTTTCCTTGACCCTCAAAAAATCTTCATAATGAAAAGATTCTAGGTTTTAATAAATAATAGAATGATTTTTGCTCAATATCTAGTGGCTCTCACTTTACAAATAAAAAATCAATTTTCATGATTTTAATAAATGATTAATTTTAATTAAATTACTGTCCAGATTCAAAAATTTTATTTATATTGAGGACAAAACTTTAATAAAAGTATGAACCTGTCTTTGCACCCCTCATGACTTGTTTAGAGGGACATAACAATACTGGGCGTCCTTCTGTCTGTCTGTCTGTCCTTCCTTCCATTTCCTTTCAGTCTTCCAAGTGCTCTCACATGTACAATTCTTGCCATTTAAAAAAAAAAATTATATCAGAGGTTTTTATCTGCAATGTATTTGACAAGTTCAAAAATCAGTGTAGATCAACTATTTTTCAAAGAGTAATGCACATTTTTTTGGAATATTAATTATATGAAAGATTGCATAAAAATTTTATCAAGACCACTGATAGCGAGTGTAAATTTGTTTTATATTTTGTCAATTTTTAATTTTATTCTCCTCTCAGTTTACAAAGCTGACCCTAATCAAATTTTACAGGCATAATGATAGAGACCTTGAACGAAGATTTCTCATTTTTATTTTATTTTATGGTATACACAAACAACTTTTAAATTCATGCATTTTACTGTGCATTTCCTTCGTCACAATGCTTATGTTATTACATCACAGTAAGAACTGATTTTTCAATAACATCGTTTATGCTGATTGACCTAGGGTCAACCAGTGCAACTCATGTATAAAGGAGAATGTGAAATTGGTCTATAGCTGCAGTGATATCATTTGTATTTCCAAGTGCACTGAACTATTCAAATGTCACAGTGCATTAATTTCCGTGAAATTATTTGGCCAATCTCATGAAAATTTAGCATAAATAATGTATAAGAGAATTAAGAAAGGTCCAATCAATGAAAAAAATTACTGCCAGAAATAATTCTTGGTAGTTATTGGTAAATTTTTAAACGGAGCCGCATTTTGTACTAATTACATCATTCCCATGGTGTTAATGCTATCAATCTGAAATTGGTTCCAAATTAATTCTACAGGAATTTACTTTTTTATCTTCACCAAAGCAACACAGTTAATCTAAACCAAACTTGACAGGAATAATGTATGGAAGGTTCTGTATGAGTATTCCTTATATGTTTCAATTGTTGGAAAAAATCTGACAACCAGAGGCAATAATCAAACCCTTTCAACAAATCTAAGAGGGGATTGCAGGTTGTCTGTTGCAAGGCAAAATTACCATCAGGTTCCTACATATTCTGTTTTTCCATTGGTAGATCAAATTTTTCACAGACCCAATGTACCGGGTATTTGATTTATTGTATAACTTGTTTTTGCACTGAATATGCAGGAAATATTTCATGTTTGATGTTAAAACAAATATGTCCTCTCTTAAATGGAATTAATGGTCTTCTGTGGATTCAATAATATTCTTGGAATTGCAAGTGTAGAGAAAAATCACAAATTTGAATACTAAACGAAATACAAATTTTCATTAATTTTAGGAGAAAATATGGTGGAACTACAAAATTATGTACCCTCAAAATAATTTTTTTTTCTCAATCCACGAAAATTGATACCACAGTTAATTGTAATCTGTACAACGTTTGGCAGGAATTGTTTATAAAGAAGGTTGCTAATTAATTATTTTAAGATTTGTATTGATTGTACCACAAAATGGGTTAGATACAATTCTAAATTCTAATTGGTCTATTTCCAAATTTCTCCTCCTCTGTAATTTAAAATTAAAGGTAGGGTTATTTGGAGTGTTACAGCAATTATTTTTTTCTGCATATGTAACAGATTTGTATTTGCTTCCAACCCTATAACCCACAGAAAAAATTATCATGTGACATGCAACTCTCCAATATATTTTTTTCCTATAATTATTCTTACAATATTTTCTTACTTTACGATCGATTTTTCTGTCGTAGAACAGTTCCACCTGCTGTAAGATTCAACCCACCAGTATTTCCACCAGCACCGCCCATGCTTTTTGGAATTGGTACACCATTTTTTGGAGCAAGGTAAGATTATTTACAGTTTACAACAGAAACTAGTTTTTTCCCCTTGATATTTAAAGAATTTTATGATGTCATTCAATACTACGCTTAGAATAAAATTAATTTGAAAGCAAGCTTTGATCATGCTAAAATTTTTTTTTTTTTGAAGGCTTGTACCTGTATTGCAGCCATTTTAAAGTCAAGAGCTTCCTTAAAGAGGATATTTGGAACATGCAACTTGAAGCTTGTTCTCAAGAATGAATATATGATCCCTAGTAGCTATGGATGTTTTCTACCTTTTATTTTATTACAGTCAATTTATTTAGTTACTTATGTAGTTTGCTGCTTTGAGGGTGTGGGTTTATTTTATCAGCTTACAAGCATTTCAAAACCCCTTCACTGAATGCTGACATATTTAAAAAAAAAATGAAAACATTGAAAACTAAATCTCATTAAAAATTATATAATGCAGATTTTTAACAAACATGTAAGATTGAAAAGCAATGTATTTTTATGTAAATGCCAATGAACTATCAGAATTTTTTTTAAAAGGTAATAAGTTAAACTGTTTGTTCTATAATCTGCTGTCTTTGACATATGAAATTGTTTTTGTATCTTGAAATTTGTTTTTCAGACCAGCAGCCACAAAATGTCGCCAGTGTCCAGGTTATGTAGCTCCACCCACTGTTCCTCCTACAGGCATATTTCAGACAGGTGTGAAATTTTAATTTCAGCATGCAAGGTTTTTTTCTCTTCTCTAATTATATGTAAAAAGGGTATTAACAGGATCACCAAAAATACTGGACAGTAGAACAGACCACTACGACCACCAACAACATCTTAAAAAAATGACATACACAGAAATTAAATACAGAGAAATAACAATTCATTTCTTTTAGAAATTTTGTCTTGTTTATATTGTCAATACATCATTCATTTTGGAATACTGTAACGTTCCACAATTCTGCAATGTATGATTTGCTTATAGATTCTGGTCAAATTATGCACAAAATATAAGCATAGTATTTGGATAACATTTTTTGAACAGCTAAAATATCTGGAAAAAAATGGATATACAAAACTTAACATAATTTTTCTCTGCACCTCCTTTCTTAACTAGATGAACAGGCTACATGGATATAAAACAGTATAGGTCTCACAAAAATTCCTAGAACATAGAAATCTTGTATTATAGGTATATACTGAGGTAGATCATTACACCTTGATTTCAGATACATAGATGTCTTTAGTTTCATCAAAAGTGGGCATACACCACTATAAGAATCATACCACAAGTTGTACACTTGCAAGTTTATTATGTAGCTATATGAAAGATTATAGTCATCTATTTTGAGTTGCAGAGTTTGTTTCAATAATTCACTGGAGTTTGGTGAAGATCCACTTAGATTTTACAACATTAAATTGTATCATTTCAGCAATAAATGTTGTGGGCACTGCTTTAGGTTTGAATCAGGAGGTAACCAGACTACTAGCACAGCCACAGAAAAGAAGGAAGAGGAGGAGTTAGAAGAAACACAATCTCTGGGTGATGGGGTCGGACCTTCTACCTCTGGTATGAAAAAAAAAATAAAAGGATACATTTTGTAGATTTATCGGAGGGCTATTCCATTAAAATGGATGTGTGGGGATAGGAAAGGACTTTAAAATCCCCCTACAACCAATGTATTTCCTTTGAGTAATTTTGCACATATCAAATGGATATACAACCATTGATTATGTACAACCCATTTCCAAAAATAAAACCCTTGCTCCCCTCACCCATTCATGTATTAAATGGAATAATCCCGAGACAAAATCTCAGAAGGATTAGAGAATATCAGTATAACCCTTGTCTGATGACATATAAAGTCTTAGAAATTACTTATAAATATGCAGTAATTAAAACTTCTGAAAAACAAATACAAGTCATACACTTTCTGCCAAGTTTTAAGCATCCATTATTTTTGAAATTATTACAGAGAATCCGTGTTTGAAAATTTATGAATATTTTCCTACATTATAGTTTTGTTGAAAAACATGAAAAGATATGCATCATAATCGTGTAAACATTTTGGGAGATAGCAAAGTACTTGACTTGACCTTAAGCAACCACTAAAAATGTTTGTTTTTAAATTTCACTTATATAAAAATTGATAGTCAAAGTATTACCAACATTTCAACAAAAATTGCTTGACTTTATGAAAGAATGTAAAAAATAGTTGAAAAGAAACCTAGCTATCATTCATGTAAGGAAAAGTGAAAATATTCCGTACAACCTTTGATTAGGTTTATCTGTTATTTTTGTACGTCCAAATCTGTTGAAAATATTCGTATGAAACATCAAAAGAAGACAATAAAATTGCTGAAATAGTGGAGATTTGAAAAGACCCGTCTCACATATCCTTTAACTATAAATTTATATGACCCGATTCGTAAAGATGACCGTTACAGAAAACACCAAGGGTGGGGGAGTGTAATCGAAGCTACCTTAGAATTAGGACATGTCCTAAGACCATCTTATGACAAATATTTGTCCTAAGTCCTGTTCTGGAAGCTCTCTTAAAAGAATGTTTAATTCCGCCTCCGTAAAGATTGGATTTCGCTTTTGGCTCATTATTTTACATGAAATGATACGCACCATCGGTTATTAACTCATATATTAAGGAATTATGCATGATTTTAAACTTTGAACTTCGTGTACACGATACGATAACAAATTGTTTTCAAGTTTAATACAACCCTTATTGGTATTATTTTATAATTACTCTTGAAATCATGCATTTAATTATATACATGTAATTATAAAATTGTAAACAATTTTATTAATTAGTTTCGTCATTAATAAATGTTTTATAAACAAAATTACTTTAACGAATTGAAATATTGCACTTAGGAAATGTTTAGACCGTCTTTACATAACATGCGTCTGAGATAGCTTGAGACACAACTTAAGAGTGTCCAAAGATGATCTTAAGTCCATCCTAAAATTGTGTCTTAGGGCGAATCTTAGGATACTTTCGAGAACACCACCCCAGATATGGTCGTCCAGCAATTTGATGGAGGCACAGTCTAAGATAATGCAAAGTTAAACAGACTGTACCAGCTGAAGGATTTACTGTTTACTCGAGGTCAGGTGTTATTCTAACTAAGCTTCTACATAGGATAACTATCTGACAACAAAACACCAGACTTACACCCTGATCTGACATTGTAAAAACAACATCTAACAATGTTCATGCATATGAGGATTATCAGATTTAATAAAACCTTAAGTCATATTGAGACGTGTTCCTTTTCTAGCATATACCGAAATACCGCATTACATAATTGTATTTTGTATTTTATTATCCTTTTGGTAAATCTGCCCATGTTATATTATAGTGTGATAAATAGTGCAGTATGTAAGTTTTAAAGTCTATTCTAATAGATAATTATATAATATAAACAGATAACAATCAAGAGAACTTTTGTGGAAAAGAAATATACTGAAAGGAAAGTCTAAATCAGTATTTTTTTTCTTTCATGCGAAACAAAATGATATTAATGATTTCGAAAAACCAACAAACATTGTTGGATTATGATTTCAATCATATTTGGGGTTACTGTACATTCTTTTGTGAAACAAATGACATATATTTCAGAAATTTTGTAACCATCTCTTATTGGTTCAGGAAATTGCGAATTGAATAATATTTTCAGTTTGACAAAAATAAATTATAAGAATTTTCAAATATGTGTATGTATTTCTTAAAGCTAAATCCAATTTCAAAATTCCTTCATGTACTGTATTGCTTTACATCATCTTTTTTCCTTAACAATGTTTTATAACATTATGTGTATGTATATCATTGTTAAATTAATATATCGTTTAAAGTAAATAAAATTCATTCAGTTATATTTATTCATATTCTAAATTCCACAATCTCTTATCGCTTACAAATGCAATGATGCTTATCAAACAAAATTTAAAATATGAAATACCTAAGAGCGGATACCTCTTATCACTAGCTATGACCTTGTGGCAAACACATCTGCATTAAATTTAATCATTATGGAATGCCTATATCCGTTAAACATTTCAAGTGCATTTTTATCGGTTATCTGTCATCCAATTAGCATCAAATTATAAAATTATAATCATTAGGAGTATTTGCGCAATCAAAGTTAATTTGATACATTTTAATGTTAACTGGAAGAAAAATTAAGTCCATTTATAAGTAAAATACGGATAAACAGGTACAAAATTTTTAAAATTTCCTTCTAGATACTAGCTTTTGATCATAAACAAGCTTCTGTCCAAGTTTGGTACAAATCCAGGATAGTTAAAGAAAGTTATTAAAATTTTAAAACTTTAACCACAGAGTGAATGTATTGTTTCCTGGCAGAAAAACTAAGTCCATTTATAAGTAAAATATGGAGAAAACGAAATTTATTTTTAACAAATTTACTTCTGGATACTATCTTATGATCATAAACAAGCTTCTGTCCAAGTTTGGTACAAATCCAGGATAGTTTAAGAAAGTTATTAAAATTTAAAAACTTTAACCACAGAGTGAATGTAATGTTTCCGGCAGAAAAACTAAGTCCATTTACAAGTAAAATACGGAAAACAGGAATTTTATTTTTACAAAATTTACTTCTGGATACTATCT